>PVIA01004632.1:0-132832 GCA_004024845.1 Tonatia bakeri
GGTTAGATTCTACACAGAGACTCTGTCCCTGGCAGGAGAATAGAAATGCCCTCAGGTCTCAGAGATTAAGACACAGAGAGACACGGAGAAACCAAGAGCTGCAGTGTTCAGGCTTTATTGGCAACATTACATCCACTTTGATCTTTTCCTCTCCAGCTGGAATTTTTTTCAGGTGGGATTAGGATTTGTAAATCTCCTCCATATACCACTCCCCCTCCATCAAATACAGCCCCTGCACTTTAGAACTAGTAAGGGGAGAGCTGTGTTGGAGACTGCCAACAGCATGACAATGCTGTATGTCATCTCTCTGTCGTGAGCCGATTTTAGACTGCCCCACTCATGCCACCTGCCAGTCTCTCTGGAGAGTGTAAGATGGCACCTCAGAGTAAAGGGGGTGCTGAGGTGACAAGCTCTGACAGGTGAAGGTGTGCCATGACTTGAGCCTTGGTCTTGCTACCTGTAAAACATGTCTTCAATAATCATCTGCCCCTTCTGCAACAGCCTCCAATGACCCTGTGCTAATAAGCTCAAAGCACCCAGCAACTCTTCAGTCTCAAGGTTAAGACTTAAACTAATCATTGCATGTTCCCCTTTGATTCAGAGAAAAATTTGTATGCGATGTTAAGAGGGATGTGTGTTTTTTTTACTTTTTTACATTATTTTTTAGATTAAAATATTTTTTATTTAAAGTTTTCTTGGAATTTTCATGCATTGAAATGAAACCTTCTAAGACTTTCTGTACATATACGCATATGTGTATGTATTTGCTTGTTTATTACTTTTAGTTCACTAATTAGTTTATCACATTATGGATCCACATTACATGGTACACTGATTATAATCCTACCAGAAAGATTAAGAGCATCATGATGTTCTAAAGCAGGCATCAGCCAACTTTTAGTATATAGGACCAGATATAGTTAAATTTTGTGTGCTCTGTGGCTCCTGTCATAATTACTCACCCTTTCCATGTATCACAAAAGCAGCTGGAGACAATATACACAGGAAAGGGTGTGGCCATGTTCCAATAAAACTTTATTCATGAACACTGAAACTTGAACCTCATAGAACGTCCAGGTGTCACAAAGTAGCCTTTCTTTGATTTTTTCACAAGTCTTTAAAAATGTGAAAAACAGCCCTGGCTGGTGCGGCTCAGTGGATTGGGTGCTGGCCTGCAAACCAAAGGGTCGCTGGATCGATTCCCAGTCAGGGCATGTGTCTGGGTTGCAAGCCAGGTCCTTAATACAGGGCATGTGAGAGGCAATCACACATTTATGTTTCTCTCCCTCTTTTTCTCCTTCCTTCCACTCTCTCTAAAAATAAATAAATAAAATAAAATAAAATAAATTTAATGTAAAAAGCATTCTTGCAAAGCATACAATTTTTTGTCAAATTTAGCTTTTCTAGTTTTCAAGGACTAAAGGGGACTTTCCAAAAATTTGCACTGTAGATTATTATTTCCAAAGTTATATAGAAAGAAGCATCTAGTTCTTTTCTTAAACATACTTAAGATTTTTTTTTTAATGTAGCTTTTTTTTTTTTTCTGGAAAGAAAAGTATAGCTTTCATTAAATCTGAGGAAGAATATTATTTACTTGTGAGTTGATACTATTTACTTAATTCTATCATCCAAATTGAGATCTTCTTTGAGAGTGAAAGGGGCATTAAGTAAACAGGACACCAGAAGAGCAGGCATAAACCAGGACTTCCCTGGGGAAAATGGAATGCAAGACCAGCCTCCCTGTAGCCACTGGTTTTAGGGATTTTAGCAAAACTGCGCTTACAGAAACAAAAACTCTAAATGCAATCTGCTTTAAGATCTATCCTAGTAATGATTCACAAGAAATTATTAAGGGGAAAAGAACTCCTGATTTCTCTTCTGTATATGAAACATGTACTTTTGGTGGAAAAAGTATTTGGAAAAATCATTCTCCATTGTCATTTGAAGTTTATATACATTGATAAAATAGACAAATTTTAAAGAAACTTCAAAAGTTTTTTAAATGAAATTAAATTTACAAGCTAGAGGAATGATGAGCCACAAAACATTTGTCTCACAGAATTGGGTACATTTATAAGTAGATACTGCACAGCCGTCTAGGTGAATATTTATCGAAAACTAAATTCTTAATGCTTAAATTGATTTCCTTGATTCTCATCCTCTCATTTTACAAATTTACTCCCAGTATCAGAGCTCTTAGGAGTAATTTTACCATTATGTTGCTTTACTGGAGGAAACATCATGGGGGCAAGTGGAAATGTTAAGTGTTACTTAATTTATTTTTAAAGAATTATTTCCTAAACAGCATTACTGCTACTCTACATGACATCAACAAGGTTCATGAGAATAAGGTTCTAGATCAAGGAGTCACTAAGTGTGAGATACCACTCATAACTTCTATGTTGCAAATCTAATATCTATTCAATTCAGGCATGTGGTAAACAACTTTGAATTATAGGATTTTAGGAATTGATTTTGCTTCTCAGATTGGGGGCTTTGTACCTTCTGGATCAAGGTGATCTGTGGGCTTTTTTTTTTTTTTTAATGAAGCCTCAGAGGCCCTATTTCCTACCTACTGTTCCACCATCTCTGGAAAACCCAGCCAGAGAGTCTGTATTTGTAATCTGCTCCCAGCTGCTTATCTTCCTATGGAAGTTTGTTCCCTGTGACAATGATGAGGGAAGGCCAGGATTTATAGGAGTTCAGTGAATGTGAACTTGAGCCCTGCTCAAGAAGTGGCAGGATTTCTTCTGGGTTACAGGTACTTGGAACTCCCATACAGTTCTTTGGTTGCATTTCAACCCTTCTCTTCATTGTCATTCTTTTGGTGTCTTCCTTGCTTCTGTCCTCTGAGAGTTCCCTGTTTATTCACCCTGTTGATTTTCTGCTCTACTTTTTGGGTTTGCTTCTGCTTCTGAAGACCACCTGTTTCTATCAAAGCCATCTCTGCCTCATGGCTTCAGGTTTCTGCAAACAGGTTTCTGGTTACCCAACTCCAGATGCCTGGCTGACTTCCAGAGTGGGGCAGCAATGCTGCATGGAACAGAGGTTCGAACATAGTGTGCAACAAACCAGAAAAATACAGTCCATGGGCCACTCAGAGCAGGGGCAGTTCTCACTGAACCCTGAGGTAATCTCTGAGTTAGAGACAGTGAGCTAATGCATGCTTATAATGAGCATGCTGAGTCACCAAAGAACAATGTGGTAGGTTTACTGCAGGTAGTAAGTGACTCTTTTAGTAACATTCCCATCAAAAACTTTTTAAAAATCTGTAACAATCTTAAATTACCTGGGAAAAGCCACTCAGCTGGAATAGCATGAGGACCCTTCAACAATGAGGAATAACTGGATTAGGTGTTATTTTTTGTTTGAAGGAAAAAAAAAAAAAAAGGAGTTGCAATGACTTGTTTTTATTACACCAGAGGGCAGAATTGATTTTCCTTTGGATTTAAAAACAGACATAGTAGAATTCCAGGCATTCTAAAGGCTGTCATTTGGCTACTTCATACCTATTTTGTCAAAGGAATAAACACTTGTAGTTACTTTCAAAATGACACTATATGTCATGTGGTTTAAAAAAACTTATCTACAACTATACGACCTATTGGCCTATAATTCCAGTTCTCCAAATGCATATATGTCTGCTATTCTTACCAATCACAATAGACTAATTTGTACTCTTATGCCTCCTTTTGTGTGTTATTTATCTTATGTTCATTTTATTTTTCCTTATTAAAGTTGACAGAAAAGACTAAAATAGTAAGAAATTTCTTTTTAACAACTAGTGTAATAAACATATGCTTACTATAATAAATAGACCTTCACTCTAGTTCTAGCAGTAAATGACTATTCAGCCAACACAAATACCCATGTAGGTTATAGTACTATAATACATTTTTCAAAATTTAGCCCTAGATTTCAAAAGTGTAATTATAACCAAGCTGTGGGACTATGAAATGTCTCAGTTTGTATGTCATATGTTGTCACTTATACTGCATGTAGGCTTGTTTGAGCACTGCTCTCACACATATGCTTCTTGCAGAGTGGACATTAACTTCACCATCTTGATTTCCCTCACACACTGGGCTGTTATGACAAAAATGCCACACAGCACTGGGACATTAACGAATGAATGTGTGAGTGGGTAGGAGAAAAAGGGGCTACAGCTTGTGGCATTATAGAGTCTTGAAATGCTTACATTTCACCCACATATTTAACAGTTCTGTTCTTATTTATCCTATATCCTAGATGAGACTATTCAAACCCTGAGCACTCTGCCTGGCACATGATCAGAACTCAAAAAATGTTAATGGCCTTCAGTCTCTTTTCTCCTCAGTCTATGACCAGAGCCCTTGAGAACACTGAAAGCCAGAGGATGTAAAATAAAGGAAACAGTAATGTGCCTCTGCATCATTGAAAAACAATGAAAACTTTGATTTCACCAAAACTGAAACTGATTTGGTTAAAATAAGCCCAAAATATGCTCAAGGGACAGCTTCCTCTCATTGTACCAGCATCAAACTTGCTAATTTTTCCAATGCAAGTTCTTTACTGTTAGTCAAGGAATAGGTTTTTATTGAAAAGCAACCTAAACTTCAGTGGTGTCATGTGGTTTGAATGCTTGACACCTTCCAATAAGTAATGTATGATTTAACAAGCTAATTTTTTTCTGTGATATTTAAACAAATTCATTCTTTGCATTTGATTAATTTTGAACAGCCACCTTGGCCAAAAAAAAAAAAAAAAATTCTATAGATATACAAGAAAAGAAACCAAAAGCCTGAAATGTGAAAGGGTAAATTGGGCTCTTTTTCATTCTACTTTCATATATTAATTTAACATCTACTAAGAGTATAGTATTAACCAATAGCCAATCTTTATTAGTTTTTACTGTGAGACAAGCATTATTTTAACCACTTTGCCTAAATTAATTCGTTTAATTTTTTAAAATGTTTTATTTATTTATTTTTAGACAGAGGGGAAGGGAAGGAGAAAAAGAGGGAGAGAAACCATAATGTGTGGTTGCCTCTCACATGCTCCTACCAGGAAACCTGGCCTGCAACCCAGGCATGTGCCCTTACTGGGAATCGATCCAGCAACTCTGGCTCACAGGCCGGCGCTCAGTCCACTGAGCCACACCAGCCAGGGTCATTCAATTTTTTTTAAATAACCATATGAACAAAACACTACTTTTAGTCCCATTGTGGAAAGGAAAGCCAATAGTTGTGGGTTGAGCTGAATTTTCTTTAATTGATCATCGCATACACATGCAAACTGGTTGGTTATAACACCTTCTCTAACAGAGAAGTAAAAACTGCCCTGTCTGGGCAGTGCAGCACAGCTTCCCAGAGGGGTTACACTTAAGGGGGCATCACAGGAGGAGGACAGGGCACAGTAGCAAAGAAGGGGCAGCCATAGAGCCACCTCCCTATGGACAAGTCTGTGGGTCCCGCATGGCCTGAGGTGGGGAGTAAAGGGTCTCCCTGGGCTGAGCTAAGGGCTTCAAATTAATCTTATGACATGAGGGGGAGCAGAATTTGCCAACCCAAAATATGCCTTTTGAGGATATTAATTATTATTGTAAGCTGATTATTTTAAAAAACAAAAGACAGGAAAAACCTTTTACCCTCCTCTTAACTGCCTAAAAGAATGTAGACAGAGGACCTGCTCTAGGAAGGGAGATGTCATTACAGATAACTATATTTTAATGTGAACTAAGTGTGATAGACAGGGAGAAACCTAATAACGGAGGAACCGAGACAGGGAGGAACCTTTTGTTCAAAGTCCTCCCTATGGACTACTGCTAAAGATGGTCTAGCACACACTTATACACCAAACATTGGCCTCTGCATCTCCATGAGAATTATGTTCCTCCTTGATGGTGTCCAAACCCCCCACATCTCACCTTAGCTCAAGAAGGCATGTAAGTCTCAACTCTGATCTGTCCTCCAGTCCCATATTCTTATGGAACCCTCATATGTACATATGAAATAAAATTTAATCATTTCCTCCTGATACTGTGTCTCATATTAATTTGATTATTATTAGACTAGCCAGAAGAATTTTTAAAGGTAAGAGGAAAAATTGTTTCTCCTCCCCCATAAGACCAAATGGCTTTTTCTAAAAGCAGGGACGACAAAGCTCAGCAGTGTGGAGATGAACTGACATGGGGAAATGAGGCCTTTGGGATCTCCTGGGGAAGCAGATGGGCAGATGGCATGGGTGTGAATCTGTCCATTGGCTGGGTGACCTCTGTGAGCTTTTGCTCTTCAGGTGTGACCTGTGGATGACCAAACCAAATTCCTCAGTTTGTTGGGAAGACGGAGTGAGTAGAGGACTTGTGCAGGGCCACGTGGAAAGAAAACACTCATCAGTGCTAGAACCGTCCTCTTCACAGACCTGTTCCCTCCACCTTCCTCCACCCCCATTCCAGGCCCTTTCCCGCAGGGCAGTAATAATGGAAAGAGTGGGTTTCCTGAAGATGCAGTGTGCTGAGCTCTGTGCTGGCCTTCTCTCAGTCCACCCCTCAACATCCCACGGCAATTGTTGTCACCCTTTACCCATAAGGACTCCAGCTGGGGGAGTCAGTAACCAAACCAGCTCATACAGTTGTCATGAAGAGGGCCAGGATTCAAACCCTGGTCTGCTTAGCTGATACTAAATTCATGCTTGCACTCTACACAAACATGTTCCATGCTTCCTGGCAGCCCCATGTTACCAAAATGGTTCTGAATCCCTTTCCTTCCAGCTACCTGTTTGCAGCAGATGAACACTGAAGGCCAAAAGGCCAGTGGCTGCCATTCTTGTGCTAGGCACACTGGCTTGAAGGTCTGCTGTGCTGGGTCTGTCCAAGCTGGCTGAGGTGGCAGCAAGTCCCCAGCAAGTCTCAAGCTCACACAGCATTCTACAGAAAGCAGGGGTCAGTTAGAAAAGGCAGCATGCCAAAGGCCCCAAATCCTCGCTGCAGAAGCCAGGCACACGTCTCACACGCTCTGGTCCTCAGGCCAGCCAAGTCTATGAGCACCTGCCAGCATCTGTAGGGAAGGGACCAGGGAGCTGGGCCCTGTGCCACCAAAGGAGTCTAAGATGCTTAAAGAGAAAGTCAGATCTCAGACAGGCCTTGAAAACGAACAAAAAACAATTCTCTATTGAAATTGCCTTGTCACATTGTTATCTAGAAATCAAGTTAACAAAGCAAGGGAACTTTCAGTCTGATGCTAGAAAACAGGTATGCATGTGTGCTTTGGAGAAAAAGAAGCAAATCTGTGTCCTATTTCCACCACCTTGTCCCATCTGAACGTGCCCCCTGCTCCCACCCCACCAAGACACTGTGTTTTGCTAGTTTGTTTGATAAATCAGTTCTTGGTATGGAGACAACTCACTAATACGGCTTAATAAATCTCTGCCACTGTCCAATTTGTCCTATTTTCTCTTATCAAAATTTTTAAATATATTTCATTGATTATGCTGTTACAGTTGTCCCATTTCCTCTCCCCTTTATTCCTCTCCAACCTGCATACCCCTTCCCACCTGTATTCACCTCGACCCCTTAGTTCATGTCCATGGGTCATACATATACATTCTTTGACTTCTCCCTTTCCTATATTATTCTTTATCTCCCCCTGTCTGTTTTCTACCTACCATTTATGCTACTAATTCTCTGTACCGTTTTTCTCATTCCCCTCCTCTCAGATAACCCTCCATGTGATCTCCATTTCTGTAATTCTGTTCCTGTTTTAGTTGTTTGGTTACTTTGTTTTTGTTTTTGAATTTTTTTAGGTTCAGTTGTTAATAGCTGTGAGTTTGTTGTCATTTTACTGTTCATATTTTTTATCTTCTTTTTCTTAGATAAGTCCCTTTAACATTTCATATAATAGGGGCTTGGTGATGATGAACTCCTTTAACTTGACCTTATCTGGAAAGCACTTTATCTGCCCTTCCATTCTAAATGAAAGCTTTGCTGAATAGAGTAATCTTGGATGTAGGTGCTTGCCTTTCATGACTTGGAATACTTCTTCCCATCCCCCTCTTGCCTGCAAGGTTTCTTTTGAGAAATCAGCTGCTAGTCTAATGGGAACTCCTTTGTGGGTAACTGTCTTCTTTTCTCTTGCTGCTTTTAAGATTCTCTCTTTATCTTTAATCTTTAGTAATGTAATTATGATGTGCCTTGGTGTGTGCTTCCTTAGGTCCAACTTCTTTGGGACTCTCTGAGCTCCCTGGACTTCCTGGAAGTCTATTTCCATCATCAGATTGGGGAAGTTCTCCTTCATTATCTGTTTAAATAAGGTTTCAATTTCTTGCTCTTCCTTCTCTCCTTCTGGCACCCCTATGATTTGGATGTTGGAAAGTTTAAAGTTGCCCTGGAGGTTCCTATACCTCTCCTCACTTTTTTGAATTCTTTCTTCATTCTGTTCTGGTAGAATGTTTATTTCTTACTTCTGGTCCAAACCATTGATTTGAGTCCTAGTTTCCTTCCCTTTACTGTTGGTTCCCTGTACATTTTCCTTCATTTCACTTTTCATTGCCTTCACTTTTTCCTCTATTTTGCAACCATACTCAAGCATTTCTTTGAGCAACCTGATTCCCAGTGTTTTGAACTGTGCATCTGATAGGTTGGCTATCTCTTTGTCATTTAGTTGTATCTTCTCTGTAGCTTTGATATGTTCTTTCATTTGGGCCTTTTTTTTTTTTTTTGTCTCATCACACCTGTTATGTAGTAAGGGGCAGAGCCTTAGTTATTCACCAGGGTGGGGCAACCCACGGTGCTCTGTGGTGGCAAGAGGGACAATGCTGCTTGCTTTGCTTTCTGCCAGCTTTTAGTCACTTCCTCCACTACCCACAAACAAATTGGGCCCTTCTGGTGCTGATTCCCAGGTGGGTGGTTTTGTGTATGTTCTAGGACCCTGTGGTCTCTCCAACAAACTCTCCTATGAGGGTGGGAGTTTCTCCCACCACCACAACCCCTACAGGTTTTTTCAGTCAGAGGTTTTGAGGCTCTATTTCCCCCATACTGGAACCCTGGTTTGCACAGTGTATCTTTCTCCCCAGTTGTTCCTACCAGTTTATTCACACACGAATGTGGGACTGCGTGCTCCATCAGCTGCCACCTTGCCCGCCCTGGTCCTCCAGCCAATGCTTTGCCACAAGTCCTCTCTGCCTGGCTGCTCACCTCCACCCCTCCTACTGGTCTAGATGAATGTTTCTTCTTTAACTCCTTGGTTGTCATACTTCCATATAGTTTGATTTTCTGTCAGTTCTGGGTTTTGTTTTGTTTTGTTTTTTGGATTTGTTGTTGTCCTTCTTTTGGTTGTGCGAGGAGGCACAGTGTACCTACCTATGCCTCCATCTTGGCCACAAGTTTCTCTTATCAAATTTTAATGTTGATAGCCCTGACTGCCTTAAGCCAGAGAAGGGTCAGCTGGGGAAGTTTGTCCTGTGGTCACCTTGATATAGGAGCAAGTGCGTTGTTCCAATCCTTTTGTGAGAAACATGTTTATCAGTTCAAGCATGCTGATCCCAGAGCCCTGGATGCTGGGGAGAGAGCCACTGACTTCATGCCTCCCAGGGAGCTGCTCTCTGCCCCTTCCTGAGCCTGGGCCTGTTATTTCATTTAAACAAGATTGTCTACTGATGATATACCAACCCTCCCACTCACATGAAATTCTGGTTCCAGTTCTGTTTCCAGCCAATGTCTGCCCATAAGAGGGAGACAGCTGCACCGGGGACATGGCAGGATGTGCTCAAGTACAAGCTTGGAGGGAAGACCGTCAGAGCACTAAAAAGTGGAGTAACCAACTCTGCCTAAGGCTAGTCTTCCCTTGAATCCAGTTTTGGAAAGATTAGTAGAAGTTTTTTCAGGGGAGAAAACAATTTTCTAAGTGTATGTTTGTGTGTGTGTATAAACACCCACATGCACATGCTGCGGGGGAGGCTATAATAAATAATTAACTTTTAATATGCAATGAAATCAGTCATAAATGACCCCAAAACTCAGTGGCTTTCAACAGCAAGTATTCATTTCTCACTTCCTGACTGAGGATCACCCGGGGCTTTGCTGGGCTAAGGGGACCTGGCTCCAGGCTTCAGATTAGATTCAGCTATGCTCCCCACATCTCTGAATTTGGGGACAAGCACATACTCAGGCATGTCCTCCTCATGATGGATGGGAAAAGCACAAGAAGGGTGAGCAGAAATCCATGGTGCATCTTAAAACCTTGTCTAGAAGTAGCATACTGTCTTTCTGTCCCAATTCCCTTGGCTAGAGCAAATCATATGTTCACCATCAGTAGGGAGGGGTCCACTTCACCCACAGTGACCATTTGAGGGACAGGAGAAAAATACTGTGAGAAAATAATACAATAGGTCACAGGGCAACATTTGTAACATCAGAGAGATACAAAGGAGCATGGCAGGTGTTGAAAGGTGTGTCTGGGATAAGGGAAATGGGGAGAGGAGGTGGCAGGTGGCAAGTTTGGAGAAAGAGGCTAACATCCTTATGAAAGAGCATAGCTTTTGCTAAACCTGTTGCTCCCTCTGTCCCAGATGCTGTTCCTGCCTGGGAACACATGGGAGCATGTGGGGCTAAATGGAAACTGCCACCTGCTGCCAGGGACAGAGCAAAAGAGTTTGGGGACAGACTCAGGCTGATTGCCAGTGTCACACTGGGTCAACACGTACACTTAGCTCTGAGTGACCAGGCTTGCCAAGTACAATTGAGTCCTCTGGAAGCATTTGGTGACTAAAGGGCAAAAGGCTTATAGCACAAGACTCATGGTATAAAAATAAATGGTTACTTAGAAAGGAACTGAGAGAAAAATCTGAAATACTTAGATTTGAAAACAGTGTCACTAATTACCAGATTATTGCTAAACTCAAGGTTCTGCTCCCATTTCTATAAAATGCCTGTATTAATTCCCATACTTCACAGAATTTGTAAGACTTAAATGAAGTAATACATGCAAAAACTGTACACCATTATACAAATATAAACTACTATATCCCCAAGGGAGCTGGAGAAAAGAGGATAGCTGCATCTCCACCAGATTTCCTGGGTGGACCCTGGTGCTAGCAGAGATGGAGGTGGCATGACAGAAAACATGTCCCACTTAAATGCCTATTATAGGTCAAGAAAGGCATGGCAGTGCTGGTCCTCTTTACCAAATAGAGCAAATGGCACTAAGAGAAAGTCACCGTTGGCTGACCTATTACCCAACAAATGAGGTAGTGATGAAGCTGAAGGCCCAGCCTCCGTCACTTCGGCAGCAGGGAACACTGCACTCAGGGAGTCATGACGACTGCACTCAAAGGCCTCCTTCAGAATTGGATGAAAGAGTATTTACTCTTTCAGGCTCTGGAGAAATGAGTGAGAATGAAAGACCTTAAACTGCCTTGGCAGTGAATTCAGGAAAGAGGAGATGAAGAGAGGCAGAAAGGAGTGAGGGGAGAGAACTTAATGTCTAGAAATGTACAAAATTGGGAGAGGTGCTGCTTTCAACTAAAAATAATCTCTGGAAATAAGACTCCTGAAGTGGAAGTTGTCTTCTCTTTCATACCTGGCAACAGTCAGGGCCCCAGGAGCAGACACAATGGATGCAGCTGGGAGAAGATTTGACTCTGGATCTATAGTGAGGGGTGGATGTGAAGTGGCTTCATTTTGAGGCCAGACATAGACCAGAAGCAACATCCATAAAGGAAAACCAGTAAAAGTCAGCAGGATGTTACTGCCAGGCTTTGCCCTGTCTACAAGGTCCACCTGACCCAGAGTGGGGCAGGAGTAGAGGGCTGACAGACAAGTTTGGCTTTGGAATATAAGCCATCATCTCAAGGATGCCAGCCTGGAAGAAGTTCTAATATGCTCTTGGCCAGTTAACTACATAAGATATGGGTTGCTGGGATTACTGAACAAAAGTGAGAATGGATTTCCAGCCTTTGTATTTTGATAGCTTAATGGAACTCATTAGAGGAGAAAAGACACCCTAAAAAAGGCCAATGACCAATTTTCCCTGACATTCTCAACAAAGTGGGAAGCATGTTAAGCCGTAAAGGTCTTTGCATTTAGCAGAGTCTGGACTGTGCAAAATTACCATGAAAAATGTGCTTGCTTTCTGCAAGGCCCAAAGGAATAGATATTTATCTTTGACTGGTTTCCACAAAGACTACTTGGCTTAAAAAGTTAATTTATATATTCATGTTTGATAAAATAAGATGTGTGTAAAAAGTAATCAAATGGGAGAAAGTTGCAAAGGTTTTCATTTAGTTCAGGCAAAACCTCTACAGATTCACATCCTCTGGTGTTTAGATCAAATTCTGCATGTCACACTCATATGGATCAAACAGCAAGACACAGCAGTTCAATTGCTGAGAGGATGAATGAGTCAGAGCAGTCCAAACACTGCATGAAATTCAACTAATTTAGTTAATAATTCTCTTATTAAAATGTAAGTGCTTTCTAGAATTCTAAGGGCATCATCATTCATAGTAAAATGAATTGACTGGCTCAGTTTACTTTTCTTCTATTATCCAGCTGACTGTGAGGAAAGGGCAGAAGAGGAAAGCAGGCAATTGGTAAAGGATGTAGACTGGGGAAGATGCTATGTAGGTTCATGTTTCCTAGAAGAAATACCTGAGATGGGGATTCTAGTGCAAGATATTTGTGGAACTCCCCAAGAAAAACTGTAAGGAAGTGTGAGAAGCAGGAGAAGGCTCAGTGAGGTGCCCTCTTGACACCTGCTCTCAGCCTGATTCCATGGAGAGCTCTGCAGTAAAACGGCATCACAGAGTGATTGCTCCTTGTGATAAGGAGCCCAGACTTCATACCAGTATCAGTCAGTCATTGGCTGAGAGCCATCTCCAGCGGAGAGCCAAATCTTCCAGGTGTTTCATCAGGCAGGGTCCTACTGATGGGGAAATTGTCAGGAGAGGGGTGGCAAGAGCCTCTTGCAGCAATACTCCTGATAGTTTGGGGGTGGTCACTCTGGCCCATTAAGGTGATCTGTGCTGGGCACACATGGCCTCTACTTCAGTTGCCAAGAACTTACTCCAAACAGTCCTTGTTTCCAATGTCATTTAGGGTCAGTTTTGCACAAAGAGGGAGAAACAAAAGCTAACTTCTTTTTACCTCTGTCTCTACCCTCCTGATTGATACACAGCTAGCCCTGTAATTCAGTAATGTTAGAGGTTAATGTTGGATTTTGTAGACTACTTCACTAACCTCTTCACTTAAAGAATTTCTTCAATAAGCTTTAGTAATTTATTGACAACTAGACTAAATTTTTGGGACTGAATTATTCTTAGAAAATCTAGACCACGTGGTCATCCTAATGTATATGGAGTTTACTGATACAGTCAAATGAAATTACAAAAACACTAATGCAACATATACATAATGCTACAGAATTGTTACTCTGATACATGAAATAGATACCTAAGAAGTAAAGAGTTTACATAAGTAAAACCAATGTTATTCTTATGAAACTAAGTTAAAATTTTAGGGTTTTCTCTCTTCGTTCTCTAATATCTATAGCTAGTATCAATATTAATAAATTACCCTAAAGTTCCCAAAGACACACTGTTGCCTCTTTCCACATGGGAAAGCACTAAAGATGCGTATTTACTTCTCTTAGACCCGTGCCTCACCCTGTCCCTCCCTCTCAGTGTCGTACTGCGCACCACACCCACTAGGCTAGAGACATTGCCACACTGGCATTGCAATTCCAGATACTGCCAAATACTGAAAATCTTGTAGAAATGTTCACATACAGCTTGCAAAAGAAAAAAACACTCATTTCTTGACTCGTTCTTTAAGACCCTCCTTTCTCAATTGTATGAAAAAGTAAAAACACTGTAGAAGTTCTACTTCCTTTGGATGATAAGGAGTACAGTATTTTGGGTTTTGTTTTCTTAATATAAGAATTGTATCAAAGACATCCATTAAGGCTAAATGGCAAAATGCACTTGGCAGGAAAACGGCCTCTCACAGGAGAGGACTTATTTCGGCTCACGGCAAGACATTAGTTGGTCTTGTTTTTAGTTCATTAGTATATGTGTCAAGTTTTCATTCCCTGAAATTTATTATTTCCTCAGTTTCTAAGTTCTAGAATGGTTTCATTTGACATCCAAGCAATGAAAATCACTTAGAATTCTCTCAATGTACTTTTCATACAAAATATTTATGTAATTGAGCTTTTTGCTCATTACTGACCTCCCCATCTCAGAGTACAAATGCTTTTGTCAGGAGACCTACCAACCTGCTCATGTAAAATTCAAATTGGAATTTGAACGGGATAAAAAAAAAGTGCCTAAAGGAAATTCTAAAATGTTATTCTTTGGCGAATAGAGGAGGTGACAAATGCTAGATTAGAGCAGTGAGTTTTCAGCCTTTCCTCTCATGGTGTAACAGAATAGTGAGAAGCTAAGAAAAAGTCCTGGGTAAGTGGAATGGCAAAACTGAGAGAGACAAGAAAATTAAACAAGGCCAAACAGTTTGGACAACTTAGAGCCGGATAGTGAATCACAAGACCTTATCTGACCTAACCAAAGACACTCAAGAGCAATGGCTCATACCTCTCCTCCCTATGCAGAGAACACATAGCTTAAACCTCCACAGTCTGGGAAAAAAGGATCAGAGACCCAATTAATGTCACTTCTGCCAGCTAAACCCAAGAACAGATATTCAGGGGTACAAATAAAAACCCCATTAAAAGCCAGATAGACCCAACATAAAAGAAAAACAGTAAAGCAGACCAAAGAATAATCCCAAACCCCTTATATGCTCATTTTGACCCATCGGCATATTTAAAATGCAACTGGAAAGCTGATAAATATTCTGCTGACTGCTCCCCCTAAGATTCTCACCCACAGAAAAAAGATAAAAAGCTGTCAGGACAAAGACTCAGGCTGAGCTTGCTCTAGAGCATGCCATGACCCTTCCTGGGCACGAACATTTTACTTCCTCCTGAACTCTAGTGATCCCCACAGGACTTGCAGCCAGGGAAGCAGTGGGCAGTGGCAGCTCACCTCAGGATTACCTACCCGTGGTCCTGTCTCCAAGGCCCCTTTTTTCTCTGACTTCCCAGTGAGCTAACAGCAGCCCTGCCTTGGCTCACTCCTCTCCTATAATGTTTCTAGAGAGTCAAAGCAGAGCACCACTTAGGCTCTCTCTCGTTGCTTCTTCTACCCTAAGTCCTTCCTTTGTCTCACTGTCCCCAGCCTTAATAAACACTCTCCAAATCACCTGGACTCATGTTGTGAACTCTTTCCTACACCAAGTCAAGAATCCACACACATAGACCAGCCTGAGGCAGCTGCTCCAGGCCAGTCCCAGGCCAGTAACAATAGCACACATAAACTAATTACTAAAATTTGGCAGCACACCAAAAAGTATATTTTTTGTCACTCTCACAAAAATAATAGGTATAATTTTGATTCATTCACACTGGATGGCTATTGCTACACTGGCTGTTGTCACTTGTTTTTTAAAATTTGACAATCTAAGGGAAAAGAGGTCTGTGCCCCTGACTAAATTGTCAGGTATTACATGTTTTAAAAATTCTTGCAGCGCACCATTTGAAAATCACTGTATTAGAGGAAAGGTGAGATAACTCTCAAAAGCAAATGTCAGGAAGAGGAGTAGGGATAATTCTTAAGGTTTTAAATATATATATACACCAGTACTTACAATGTAATTAATAGATGTGGATGCAAATTTTGTATTTGAAATAGATACAACAGCAAAGACACCATAATAATATTGAAATTTATCATTAATAATAAGGTTGATTAAGAGAAAAATGAGGGTGCAAAATACAAGAAAAATCAGTGTGTCAGCACAAGAAAGTTTGATTAGATTACATTTAAAATATAAATAAAGCAAAACCAAATAGACAAATAAAAGCAAAGACAAACAGAAAATTAACACAAACCTATAAGAGTAGGTAGGCTAAAGCCCAAAATAAAATTATCTTTAAAAAATGTTAAGAGCAACAGAAAATATCATTTTATATTCTGTTTTAAGATTTGTGCTCTCATTACTTACTCAACTTCTGAGTGCCTCAGTTTCTCCTTCTGAAAAACAGTAATAATAATAATAGGTGGTTTCCAAGAGGATTAAATAAATAACATATGTAAAACACTAAGAACAATGCCTTACATATAATAGGGATTCAGTATTATTATTAGCTAATTGGCACTCTTCTAGTAATGTCCATTCAGCTTGTTGCCGGTCTATTAGGTCTATTATTCATTCATCCTGCATAATAAATTACTTTCCTCATTGGCTAGAAGGATGTAATAGATGACTTTTAAAGTCCTTCTCCAACTTTTAAGATTCTAAAAATTGTGTCATCATATCTGTCTATAAACTCTGTCTCTCATGCTAGGTTCTTTATTCCCTAAGGTCACAACATATGTTTAGTTTGTTTGATTCCTCAAAATGCTGAACACAAGGCTGGATATACAGTAGACATTCATCAAATAGTGATTCAAAAACCTATTTTTAATTACTGAAGCCTATGTGTAAACCTAAGATCTGAAATCAGTGAGCAAAAGGCTACGTACATCAAAATAATTTATTAAAAATAATGCCTACCTGGTGAGAAAAAATATCCTGAAGATCGTGTGGATGTTTTGCATGAGTTATATTGTTTAATTATCTAAAACATGTAAGGGCTCACTATTACTGTTCCCATTTACCCCTTACTAAAATCGAAGCTCACAAAGATTAGGTAATTTATCCAAATGCTCACAGCTGGTGCGAAGTGAAACTGAAATCAGAACTCAGGCCTATCTGCTGAAAAGCACACGTTTTTATGCGCTACCTTATACTATATCAAATGTGGTAAGAATGTGTGTATTGATGTAATCCCTGGTCTCAAATAAAGAGAAATCAGTCATAGGAAAAAGATCACTCTGTTATTTTATATTAATAAAAATAAGACTGATGCCTAAGAGTTCTGGTATCTTATTTCAGGCTGCTAATGCTCATGGGGACGTGGTAGATTTTCTTCCAGATCACAGACAAGGCTTGTAACTGCCTGACCTTGAGCTTGTTGATTCTGCTGCTGAAATCAGGAGGTACTAAGAGATCCAAACTGTGGCCCTGCAATTTCAGAGATTCCAAACAGATCTGGAAATCTGAACCAAGATCAGAAAGAACCTTAACAGGGCAGTATTAACCCACGTAGCATCAGCAGAGAATATCAGGTAATAAATTGGTACATTGTGTGATGCTGACTATAAACAAAATAAAGAGTTTCAAAAGAGTATCCAGGAACTTCTAGGGTCCTCACAATATGCTAATTCTTTTTTTCATTTCTTTTTATTTTTTTAATTTAAATTACATTTGATATCCAATATTATTTTATATTAATTTCAGGTGTACACCATAGTGGTTAGTCACAGGGATATAAAGTATGGCACAGGGAAGATAGTCAATAATATTGTAACAACTATGTTGTTGCCAGGTGAGTACTAGACTTATAAGGGGATCACCTTGTAATTATATAAATGTCTAACCACAATATGCTAATTCTTTTTATTTCCTTGGCTTTCCAACTAGATGTGTACGTTCATGAAGGGAAGACACTTTATTTTCACTGTTCCCCTGGCACTCATCCAGGCATATTGGTGTTTATTATGTACTTTTCAAGTAATTGATTCAGGTGAGAAGATGGAAATGTTTTAACACCCATCCAATCCTCTGAACGTCTTTTGATCTGGAACAGAAGTTCTCAAAGTATGGTTCTCAGGCTTCTGAGGATACCCAACGCTGTTTCAAGGGATCCTAAAAGTCAAACTATTTTTATAATAGTACTAAATGTTATCACCAAAGCAAGAGAGGTTAAAACTGCTGGCACTTCAGCACAGATCAAGGCAATGACATTCAACTGCTCTAGAGGTCATTCTATTCTTCATTTCTATTCAGACATCCTATTTGTACTCAGATGAAAAATAGTTTCACTTAAAAATGTCCTCCTTAAATCAGTAGAAATTATTAATTTCATATAACATGAACCCTTGGATACAGGCATACCTTATTTTAATGCACTTTGCTTTATTGTGCTTCACAGGTGTTGCATTTCTTACAAATTGAAGGCAAGTTCCTTCACCAACAAAAAGATTATGACTCACTTTATTGCAATGTTTGCTTTATAGTGATGGTCAGGAAACAAACACACAACATCTCTCAGGTATGTTTGTACACTTCTTTTTAATATTCTGTGTGGGGAAAAGGGAAATGTGCAAATAATCGCCCCTACTGTCTACAAAAGATTGTTGTCTCAAGGGAAAAAGACTTGTGAGATTACCTGAGTTACAAGCTAAACTAGCCACTTATTCAAAAACACCATGTTTAGTTGAAAGAACTACTGACAAATGATGGTTATTCACACAAGGTGTTTGGGAGACACTTTCTTGAAAATGGACAGAATGAACCTATCAATTCAAGGAAAACTATTGTCAGCACTTGTCAATGCTAAAATTTTAAATTTTAAGAAAAACATTAGAATTTTATAAAACTTGTATCCATGACCATGAGCTTCACAGCTTCCAAATAAGGATTTCTCTAATGAGGAGGGTGGTGCTATTAGCAAATGTGATTTCTATATGATCTGATTATCATTTTTTAATATTGTATATATCTTCATAATCCAATGAACCAATATGATTCATGTGCTAAGTTACCAGCACATGAAGTTAGAAATCACACAGGGCTAAAAGGTCTATTCAAAATGCAAGATAAACAAATGGAATTTAATGTAGTAAAATATAAAACATTCACTAATATGGTTTCCACTTACACATTGTAATTAATCTTTAAAGGCTGACACTTTTCAAGTGTCAAAAAGCTTTCAGTCATCAATACATTGCCTTGCTTTTGATATTAGGGGAACAGAACCAGTCTTTCTGCATTAAAAATAGTGTTAGCTCTATACTTTTTATATATGTTCTTTATCAAGTTGAGGAAATTTACTTCTGTTTCTGCTTTTCTGAGAATTTTTATCCTGAATAGGTGTTGATTTTGTCAATTTTTTGTATTAATTAATATAACCAGATGACTTTTCTCTTTTGCCTATTAGTATGTGATGGATTGCATTGATTGATTTTCCAATGTAGAATCTGTGTTTCATCCTTGGAATAAACTCCACTTGGTATGTATTTCTTCTTGTATATTGTGAATTTTATATGTTAATATTTTGTTAAAATATTTATGTCTATATTTATAATAAATATTGGTCTATAGTTTTCTCTCTTTTTTTAGTGATACCTTTGTTGTGTTTATATTAGAATAATACTGGCTTCATAAAATGAATTGGGAAGTGTTTCTACATTTTGAATTTCCTGAAAGAGATTGTATATAGATTGCATTAATTATTTTTTAAAATTTTGTAGAATTCTCCAGTAAAAGGGGTTTAAAGTAAAAATTCAATTTCCTTAACAGCTGTAGGGCTATTAAAATTATCTATTTTACTGTTAGTGATTTTCAAACCTCGCTTGAAACACCCGGCTGTCTGACTGACTGTAGCAATTTTTAAACCTCGCTTAAACCCCCGGCTGTCTGACTGAAACGTGCAGAACCCAGCCTTCTCCCAGCTGGCTATGGACATGCTTAAACATACTTGCTGTTGCATGCAGAACCTGGCCATTTCCCAGCTATGAACACGCAAAAAACCCACTATAGAAATAATCATGCACAGAAGCAGTTTTCTGAGTGGAAGTCAAAGACGGAGCGCTCACTCTCCAATTCTTTGAGCCACTCCGGGCTGTACCCTGCTAAGGGGAAGAGCCCCTTCCTTTGTCCCAGTGGGTTTTCATTGAGAGAGTAGACACAGTTTGTGGATTGACAGTCTGACAGAAGGGATCAAAGGGAACACGTATCTTACAAGGATGTTAACAGAGTTTCTGTTGTGATTCCAGGCAGAGACTGGAGTTTTATCATATGAAAAGACTACAGGTTTCAAAGGTTTCCTGACTGTGCCTTCAAATTCCAAGTTAATAACATCCTCCAGCAAACAGATCTCACAGGATCTTGCATATTCTTTGTCCTAGGCCTGATTACCCCCGGGGGTCCTCCATCTCCGGTCTGAGCTGCCCCTTCCTTAGGCTATTTGCTAAGTAAACCCTGGGAAGGGCTAGAGACAGAGACAGCAAAGAGACTAGGATTTCTCACATCTGAGTACAAAGACTCAGGCTAAGAGGGGGCAGGGGTAGATGCCGATCACCCCTTCCTTTACACAGTCCCTTCATTTATTTCCACAGTCTCGTGAGACTTATTCTACAAAGGCCTTTATGAGATAAGAACCTGGATTAGGTTGCCCCTCCCTTTGAGGAGTCTTACCTGTCATCAGTAACTGATCTAGCATTAAAGGCCAGGCACAGAACAGGCCACGTTCATGCCAGGGGAATGTTTTTGTCTCCTTAGTGGCTCCTGATCCGGAGGTTTCTCACTCAGCCTAAGTCACAGGGGGTCACACCTTCTTGAGACCAGGCAGGGTGGTCCCCAACAGTGGTCCCCAACATTTTACATTAGGAGAAATATGGTAGTTTGTGTGTATTAAGGAATGGGTCCACTTCTTCTAAGTTGTCAAATTTATGTGTATAAAGTTATTTGTAGTATTCCCTTATTATCCTTTTGGTATATACAGGGTCTACAGTGATAGTCCCTATTTCATTTCTGAGACTGATAATTTGTGTCTTCTTTCTTTGTCAGTCTTGCTAGAGGTTTTGTCATGTTACTGATCTTTTTAAAGAACTGGCTATTTATTTTATTAAGTTTCTCTATTGTTTCTGTTCTCAATTTAATTGATATTTGTCCTTGCCTTTATTATTTTCTTCCTTCTTCTTACTTTGGGTTTATTTGGCTTTTGCTTTTATCGGTTGTTCAGGTGGAAACTTAGAGTATTGATTTGAGACACTCCTCTTTTCTAATGAATGCATTTAGTGCTATAAGTTTCCCTCTCCTCACTGCTTTAGCTGTGTTTTACAAATTTTGATATGTTTTATTTTCATTTTGATTCAGTTTACTTTTGATTTTCCTCAAGACTTACTCTTTCACTCATGAATTATTAAGAAATGTGATGTTTAGTTTCTAAGTTTTTGGAGATTTTCCTCACATTTCTATAATTGGTTTTTAGTTTGATTTCATTATGATCAGAGAATATACTCTATAAGATTTTAATTACTTTAAATGTATTTAGGATTGTTTTATGGTCCAGGCTAGGACCTATCTTAACATTATTTCTGTGGATGTTTTAAAAAACATATTCTGCTATTGTTGAGTGGAATGTTTTACAAAAGTCAAGTAGAACCTATTGGTTGATGGTGTTTTTCAGTTCTTCTGTTTCCTGACTCATTTTCTGTCTAGTTGTTCTTTCAATTGTTGAGGGAGATGTTGAAAGTCTAACTATAATAATGGATTTATCTATTTCTCCCTTCAATTTTTTCCATTTCTGCTTTGCATATTTTGCAGCACTGTTGCTTGCACAAAGGTACATCCACACTTGAGATTATTACATATGCTTGGGCATCTGACCCTCTTACCATTATTTTTAAAAATCTCCCTGCCCTTGTGATTTTCTTTGCTTTAAAATCTACATTATATAATGTTAGTATAGCCAAACTTGCTTTTTAAAATTTGATGTTTGCATTGTACATGTTCTTCCACCCTTTTAATTTGCTAGTCTTCTCCTTTCTTGTTCCTTTGGCTAACGAGCAGAGTTTTCTTGGGTTTTTTGTCCTCATTCATTAGTGTTTCCAGATTGCCAACTTCTCTAGCACCTACTTTGGAGTATGAGGCCAAAAGAAAACTCAGAAATTCAGTGCTGTATTGGTTCTCAGGACCCAAGCTCTTCAGAAGGAGCCACAGTAAGACTGAATTGTCCAGAGACATCACCAGGACCTACCAGAGTAACAGATCACAAACCACACAACTGCAGAAAAAACAACTCTGAGTGACCACAGGGCATGCAGCAATCAGATGGACAAGACAGGCCCCAGGAACAAGAGAGTAGAACAAGAGCACCTAAGGGTTCCAACTCACTGGCTTCTCCTATGAGGTTGCTTCATAAACCACCTCTCCTCCTCCTTAGAGAAAAGCAGAGCAGGAAGGGGGAAGCTATCTCAGGGAATGTGAATGTTACAAAGGAAGATTGAATGCTTCCCTAATGGACTGATTAAAATATTGGGTAAGATTAAGGTTTTACCCCAATTTGATGTTGAAATAACTAAGTCTCACTAACTGTGGGTGGGGCTCTAGAAGAAAGACCAATTCAATTTAGGCAAATTAAAGACGTTATTTTTATTTTGTACATTTCAGGTCAGAATCATACTTTCTAGAAGTTTATTATGTGGTGAGCATAGGAGCCTAGGTGGTAGTGTGAATTCTGTCTTATATACAGGGTCTGGCATAAGTAATGCCTGCTTGAGTGTGGTTGGTAAGGTAATAATATGGGTGTAATAATTTATACTTTTAATTTGAACATTTGACCTAAAACATCATGTGGTATGTTTCAGTGTAATATTAGTTACAGAATTACATTCTTATAATTTTATAATAAAAAAGGGGCATTATTTGTACTGGACCCTGTATTTTCTGTGATAGTTTTGTGGTTTTACTTCTATTTATTATTTTCTATGGGTAATACCCATTCTTGTCTTTTCTGTATTTTTTAAAAATCCTGAGCCCTCAGATTCTTCACAATCTTGCCTAATTCTCTGTAGCTGTAAGAGAATAGAGGTGACAGCTTATAAAATGTTTCACATATTAGATCTCAAGATACTTTATACTATTAAAGTATTTTTTATTTCAAAGAAAAGTGAATCCAAAAATTTCCAATGTTTCGACTGTGTCAAGGAGCAGAGACAAGTGCTATTGTGATTGGATTTGATTCAGTAAAGGCAAATGTGGCAGACCAAATGCTCCCATATTATTTTATCTCAATGTCATAATAGTCCTGTGACAACCATATTGTTGACCTAAATACCAGATGAAGGAAATGAGAGGTGAGAGGACATGCTCAGGGTCACCTAGCTAGCTGGTGGCACAACTGGGTACCTCACAAGTCCAGTCCTCTTCCTACTCTCCAAAAAATCTTCTTTAGACAATATAAAAAAATATTTTCATATTGTTCCCTGATAACATGTATTCTCCTCCTGTTTCCATTTCAGAACCCTCAAGAGTACAGAACTGACAAAGAAGTACCTCCCCAGGGTGGGAGCCAGTAGCTATTTCCAGCGCTGTTCTGTTGGTCAAGCTGACATTAGAAGAGTATTCATATGCTATTACCTTCCTGTGTTGGAGCAATAAAGGAGGACACTGCCCTGGCTGGCGTAGCTCAGTGGATTGAGCTCGGGCTGTGAACCAGGCATCGCAGGTTCGATTCCCAGTCAGGGCACATGCCTAGGTTGCAGGCCATGTCCCCCAGCAACCGCACATTGATGTTTCTCTCTCTGTCTCTCCCTCTCCCTTCCCTCTCTAAAAATAAATAAAAATAAAATCTTAAAAAAAAAGAAAAGAAAAGCTATCCTGGCTCATTCATCCCTTAAGAAAAAAAAAATAAAAATAAAGGAGGACACTGCCTTTGAGATGCTCTCTCTGAGTCCTTGAGAACCCCCTTAAATCTATCATTTTCTATGTGTTCTTCATTTGACATGCTTTCTAAAATCTTTCTTCTATATACAAACTATTTTATATTGCCCTGGCTGGTATGGCTCAGTGGATTGAGCACTGGCCTGCGAATCAAAGGGTCATGGGTTTGATTCCCAGTCAGGGCACATGCCTTGGTTGTGGGCCAGGTCTCCGGTGAGGGTGTGTGAGTGGCAACCACACATTGACATTTCTCTCCCATTCTCCCTCTCTTCCCTTCTAAAAATAAATAAATAAATCTTAAAAAAATATTTTATATTAAAAGTATATTCAGAATAAGAGATGATATTGTCTAGTTTGACCATCACATTGATGATTTTGCTTTGTTATAACCAACATGCCTTTTTTTCCTTTCTTATGTATCTGAACTTCTAGAAGAAATAGAATCATTTGCATTATGATCTCTGAGAGCACAATGGAATATTAAACTACCTTCTTTGGATCTGAAAATATTTATCACTTGGCTAGGGGAGGGGTAAACAGAAGAAGCAAAGTATAATTAAATTATTATGATGTTAAAATTTTTCTCATGTTTATTTGGGATAAATTCTCAAAAATATTATTCCTCAGTAAGAGAGCATGATGTGTGCATGTGTGTGTCTGTGTGTGTATAAGAAAGAGAGACAGAGAGAGAGATCTAAAGTGGAAGTTGAAAGAAAATTCTAGAGCTGGTGCAACCTGTTGACAAAAATGTGAGGTTGAATCACACGAAGTTCCCAATTTTTGTGATTTAGTATAATTGCATTAAAAAAAGGTGGAAAGGGGATAGAGAGAGGAAGAGGACAAAAGAGTGAGAGAAGACAGGGATTATAAAGTTGTAAGTATTGATGATTACTCCCTTCAGACAGGTCTTGAGGAGAGTGGGGGATTAGATACTCACAATAATGGTAAAGAAATTTTGAAGGGACTTAATCAGGAAATACCTGATTAAGTGAAGCTGTAAGAGAGTTTCCGGAGTCTCATTTAATCCTGAAACTGAAGGATGGATCTAAGGTCCAGTTGGAAAAAGTTTCTAAGTATCCAGTGATTTGGGGGCTGAGAGAAATATCTAAACTTCAAGACTAGAAATATGATGAAGTTAAGAACACCATGCCCAAGAGGGTCAAGGGACACGTAGACAACAGTGCCTTTGGAAACACAAACATGCACACCCCAGATGTCCTGGGTAACATGTAACTGAGGACATGTAGTTTACACATTGTACAAATCATGTCTCAAGATTTTCTCACTACAGTGAAAGGCCTGTTTTGGGTGCTGAGTGTCAGTGGACAGGATTGTTCAGAGAAAAGAGTGAGTGAAGACTGATAGCACAGAAACCAGAGCTGGGCTGTGGAAGATCTGTGCATCCGTCTGCTCACATCCCTACAGCCATAGCATTATGATAGCAGAGAATGACATGCCTGAGGGAAGGTCATGAAAAATTCCACATCCTGGGCCCAAGCTCCTACCTGACCCCAAATTAGGTGATTATACACACATCAATACAAAATGCTAGTTGTATCCTAAGTTGTCACTCCTGAGAATTAAACTAGAGAGTTTGTACTTTAAACGGGGCACAAGGAGTACAGAGAGACAGCCTCAGACTTGCTCAAAATATCTCCCCTAGGGTCCCTCATTAGGTAGCAGGCTGCCCTTTCCAAGAATGTGTTTATCAAAAAGGCCACTGGAAACTTTGCTTTCTCTAGAACTCTGTTAACATGCAACTTGAGATAGCCACACATGCCTCTATTTGTAGAGGGAAGGCTGACTATTTATAATAATAATGGCTAAGACCATCCTCTTCCCTCTGGGGCCTGCCCTGCAAGCAAGGTCAGGACACATTCATTTGCCTCTCCGGAGAGGGTGAGAGTTTTTTTATTGTTCTTGCAGGAGCTGCAGATTAAGGAGACCACACATTGTAACTGTAAACCCTTCCCCAGAAGTGTGAGCCTTCAGATTCTCAAGTAAAAGTTGAATTTCTAGGAGGAAGCAGTCTAATCCTTCCCTGAGCGGCAGAAATTCTACCATCTAGGGAGGCCAGCCATGTGAACCCTCGAGGCCTTCAAGGGCTCTAACCCTAGAAGCCACAGAGGGACTGAGGTGTTGTACTGCAGGTGCTGGCAGAACCAAAGAAGACAACAAAGGCGATTTTGTACTGGAATTTTAAAACTTCAAAATAAGGCTTCAGTTGTGTTTAATGTTTTAGTGCAAGAAAAAATATCTTACCTTCACTGAAGAAAAAGGAGGAAGGAGAAGGCTGTGCTCTCTTTTGCCAGCTAATCACTTGCCATTTATGATCCAAGAATTCTTATCTCAGTTCTGTGAGCAATTTGTGATCAAATCTGAGTTTGTGAAGTAGTGCAAAAGAAGATAGTACCATCTGGTATCTCAAAAATACAAAGCAACTTAAAGCTGTGTGGGTTTGCTCTTCTCCTTCTGGTATTGCCGTAAGTGTCAGCACTGTATCTAAAATGGGTTTTTATCCCCATACTTCTCTGAGTACAGAGTGAAATTCTTGAAAAGTTTCTAATCTCCACACACGTCTTGGTGGTCTGAAGGGGACTTTCATGCACAGCTCATCACCTCTGGGAACTCAATGCAGCTGCTTTGGAAGGGCCCAAAGAGTGTGGATTTATGGGGGGAAATAAGTTGCTGCCCATCTTGGGAGAGAGTTCAAGCATAACTACAATTAAAATGGCCTCTGGAATAGAGAGAACGTGTTGCATCAATAGTCTCTGTGGAAAGCTGGTGTGAAAACACATTTCTGAGGAAAGAATCATACTTACCACGATAGCTCTATTTATAGCTCTTCTTTTGAAGTCGCCCATATGGAAGTCCATTTTGGAATTCTTGAAAGAGGCTTTCAAATCCAGTTTGGAGGCTAGATAGTGTTCTACAACCTGGTTTTTGACTTGGGCAACATTAAGTTTGAATGCCAGTTCTATAACTTATTATTTCTTCTGGAACATCAGCATTTTATTTCACTTCCCCTGAGCTTGCTTTCAAATCTGAAAAAAAATAATCATAAAATTATAAAGATTAAATAAGATGATCTGTGTAAAGAGTTTATCCCACGCAGTGCTGGGTACCTAGTAAATATTTCATGCTGCCAGCTATTCATTCAGTCAAACGTACTACATGGGGATAAGCCTTCCAGTCCAGGCAAACCACTGCCCTCTCCTCATTTCCGGGGCTCATTCCTTGGTCTCTTTCCCATCCCTGCCTCTTACTCTCCTCTCCTATTTTCCACTCTATGCTTCTTTTCTTTTCCACAGTGAAAAACATTGTGCTTCCTTGGAAGATGATCTATGGCAATTGAAACTAAAATGATATACAAAGTTCAACCAGAATACTTATTTTTAAGAACACTTTTAAAATCTAGTGTGAGAAATATGTAGTTCAGACTTTTTTAAATGGAAGTTTTTTTAACTGGTTTTAATTGTTGTTCAAGTACATTCGTCTCCATTGCCCCTACCACTACCCCCCCCCACCCCAGCTATCCCCACTTCCCACCCTTGATCCTAAGCCCCTTTGGTTTTATCTGTGTGTCTTTCATAGATGTTCCTGAAAACCCTTCCTCCCTTTTCCCCCCATTATCCTTTTCCACCTCTCCTCTGGTTACTGTCAGTTTGTTCTTAATTTTAATGTCTCTGGTTATATTTTTCTTGCTTGTTTGTTTTGTTGATTAGGTTCCACTTATAGGTAATTCATAATACTTTTTAAATGTAGTACCAGACATTTAAAACTCAATTAAGATTGAATTAAAATAAATCCAAAATGGAATTTTATTTTCTTTTTTCAAAGCCAATTTGAATTATATTAAATGAGTGCTAGCTGATTGTGCTATGAGGAATAAAAGGGACTTAGCCAAGACTTCTGAAACCTTAAAGTTTTAAAATGTATCTTTACATTTAAATGATCTTTAAAAGCCAAATATCAAAGATTTAAGAAAAATCTTTAACATAAAAGGCAGAAACTAAACCAAAGAGGGAAACAAGCTCTTAAGGAATACAGAAAATTGAATAGAAGGACATTTTAAAAAATAATTAAAATGAATATACTTAGAAAACAGGGCAGATACTATATTTGTGGGGAGGGGAAAAGAACAGTAAAAAAAAGCACTCAAAGACCAAAACAGAGCTCTGAAAAATTACCTTATGAATAATTAGAAAAAATAAATAATTAGTTGAAGGGCTGAAAGTTAAAATTTTAATAAAGGTCATAAAAATAATAAAAAAAACAAAAGGAAGAAAAAGGAGAATTAAAAAGTAAAAATATTAATGAATCCATTCAAGAGAGTAGGTGTTCTAGAAAGAGCAAATCAGAGAAAATGGAGTAAATAGAGGAAACAGTCAAGAGATAATTCAAGAAAATTTACCAGAACTGAAGGAGATATATTTTAAGACTGAAAGAGCCCAAATGGCTTAAAGAAAGACTATTCATTGTAACCTTTCAGAACCCTGGAGGCAAAGAGAAATCCTAAACACTTCTAGAAAGAAAAAAGCAAAACCAACCAGGCAACGTTCAATGGACACAAATGAGAATGACATTGCATTTCTCTACAGAACACAGGAACTTTGAAGACAATGGAGATATATCTTCCAAATCCTGCAGGAAAATTATGTCCATCTTCAAATTCCCTACCCAACCATATGGCAGACATTCAAGGTCTATATGAGAAGTGTGTTTCACCACAATGAGTAAATGTTCCTAGAAAGAGGAAGGCACAGGTTCCATAGATAAAGAGATCTAACCCAGAACAGAAGAAAAGAACTCCTCTAGATGAAAGTGAAGGGAAATTCTTCTGCAGCCAGAATGTAATCAATGCAGATTAGATCAGGATGACAAAGGGGCTACAGAATGAAGAGTAATCGCTGGAATAATCAAGAGGAATTGGATTCCTTTACTGGGTGAAGGCTTGGAGCAGATGCCCTTGAAGGTCATTTCCAATTTAAGGAGTCTTGAAGTAATGTTGATTTCAGCTCTATTAATGTTGGAATCTCAGGAGTCTTTCTTGACAGCTAACAGCTTCTACATCCTTATGTTTCTCAGATAGAAAAATAGAAGGGAATCGGGTGAGGGAAGAAAATTTGACTACAAGGGAGTGCTCACTTTTACCACTAGCCCTAAGTAGGTTCTCAAATGTCCTAGAATGAGACCAATTACTTCTCAGATCAATTAAAGCAGAAGACTGGAGATGGCATGGGTAACAAATGCCCATGAAACAGGGCAGTTCAAACTTTTCATATTTTGAAGTGCTCATTGTTTCTACCTACCATTATCATCATGTAAGATCTATATAACAGAAAGAGTTGGGGAGAATAGATCAAGGGGATTATGGATGAGAGGTTTGCTACATTGCATGACTCCAGGAGATACCATGAACCTCATAGTCGTGGGAATGAGGCTCTCTGGTCTTGAGCAGTGCACAACCTGCCCAGCAGCTGGTGGTGATCCTGGAGAGATCAGAATGTTGGCCAGATGAGGGCTTCTTTTTTATTGTACCTGCTCAGAAATTAGGAGGGAAAGATCAGTATCAGAGTCCCAGAAAAGCAATAATAATGGCAACAAACAGCTACCTTAAAATATATCCAAATTTCAGATCCCTTACTTGCTAGAGTGTTCTATTATATTGTACCTGTCTTAATATTAGGGTTGATTGTACATGGCGACCCAGTGTAAATACACACCTGTATAATTTTTCTTTTTTTTAAATTTTATTTTAATCATTGTTCAAGTACAGTTTTAACCCCTTTACTCCCAATCCAGCCCACCCACCCCTCCCACCCAACTTCCCTCCTGTTACCACCCTCCCCCTAGTTTTTATTCATGTGTCTTTTAACTTTGTTCCTGTAAACCCTTCCCCTTTTCCCCTGAAACTCCCTCTTCTCTCTCCTCTGGTCACTTTCTGCCTGTCCTCTATTACAGTGTCTTTGACTATATTTTGCTTGTTTCTTTGTTTTGTTGTTTAGGTTCCTGCATTTTTCTAATGAGTAAATATCTAATGATTTTATATGCCTTAGTCTCCCCAATGCTAGACAATGGGAAACGGACAGCACTATTTTATTGTCCCTTGCCTGGTAGGTCTACTATAAGGAAGAGAGCAAATAGAGTTAAGGGTGAGGCAGATAATAAGGAGTAGGTGGGACATCAAAGGACAGAAGTGCTGACAGCTGAGAGGAGGTGGTCAGCATGTGTCAGGGGCAAGTGCAGCCAGCTCACACCTGTCTATTTTTATACAAGCACTTAGTTGCTTATGTCACTGAGCTTTGAGAACATCAGTGACCAGACTCCCAAAAGCCTATTTTAAGACTTCACCTCAGTGACTGATACCAATTACAAGCAAATTTTGCCAAATGACTTTACATAAAGTGGGTCTGCAGCAGCTTTCGTAACTGGAAAAGCAGAAGTATTGTACCACTACTAATGTGTAGGCTCCAAGGGGAATGAACTAGTGAGAAGACTGTCAGAGAGCAAGCTCATTGTGTCCTACAGGACAATACATTTTACACCTCTCCACTCCTTCTGAACATAAGTTAAGCATCTCCGGTTTTTTATTTTCTTGTTACTTTTTAAGCTTTTCTTAAAAAGAAAAGCCTGTCTCCTTTTTGGGAAATAAGTAGTCTGTCGCCTTTTTGGGAAAAAGATTAATATTTATAAGAAGAAATGGAAGTGAATAAAAGAAACTTGCCCTCCCTCCAATCCTCTTTCAGAAGGTTACAGGAGGTAATAGCAGATCAGTTCTGGAGACCTGGGCAGCATGGTGGTGATTTGATCAGCTTAATCAAAAGGACACTGTATTCTCTTCCTGGAATGGGCCACTCATCAAAATGTTCCTGTATTCATGTTTCTCATGTTCCATGAACTTCTAATCACAAAATTGAGTATACTGGGTCACTTTAGACTTGGAAACAGTATATACTTCTTATCAAAGTACAAATGAAGCACAAGAGTGAAAATTTACTCTTCTGCCCAGTCAAGGTCTCTTGGATAATTTTGGCTTCTGATGCACAGAAGGCATTGAGGACTTGAGGAGTGATTCATGTCCAACACTGAAGAATATTGGGCCAGTTTCATAAAACCAGGAGACTGGAAAGTCTGTTTTCTCTCTCTAGTCTTCCACATGCCAAGTCAAGCAGAGTCTGGGGTAGTAGTGAGGGATAATGTCCTGGCAGATGGCCTCATAGGTGCTGAATTTTGAAGCCATGGACTGACCTTGTATCCTGCCAGTTGGTTTTAGACCACAGCCTAGGAAAACACTCTTGACCATGGAAGGCTTTCCTGTCCTGCACAAAACTTAAGCGACTCAAATTGAATACTTGGAAAGAAAAAGGAAAACAAAACAGGATTTGGATAACTGTGGTTAGAAAAATAGCTTCAGGATGATTTGGCCTGTGTGTTTAGAAGACTCTGAGGGCCTGAAGAATGCAATTGATTCCAGGAAGATGGATATAAACACGCATTCCTTTAGAGTACCCAATTACCAAGTTTTCATTTGTTTTCTTGGAACCAATAATATCTAAAGAGAAGTCATCCTCTTTGGGGCTGGAGATCAGAGCAGTGCTCTAAGGCCACAGTCAGAAAAGACAAATAAGGGAATAGAAGAACATTTAATATTCACTAAACTGATGCATTCTAATTCTAAGCCAGAAACAGGTAGGCTTGTGAATGAATACTCTACTGAAAAAAGTCTTCACAGGGGACTCATAAGGTACCAGCCCCATAATGGAATGTAGGCACCCCCACAAGGGATCTGGACAGTTGTGTAAATCATTCAAGCTAATCAGTGTGCAGTAGGAAGTGGTAGGGACAGGAGCAAGTTGTCAAATGTATGCCCTGTCTAAAAGAGCAGCCCTCCTTGGTGCTGGTGTCTTCAGGAATTCTCAGAGAAGGCTCACAGTGGACAGATCTCCTGCTGTTTTCAAGAGGAATTAAATCTATAATGTTATGTAAAATCTCATAAGGTTGGCAAGACATTTTTTAAAAATAATATTATTCAGACTAAAAAACATGCACTATCTGGATTCTGTCCATGAGCCTCTGCTTTATAATTTCTGAGTTATAAAAATAATCTACAATCTATAACTTTGTAAGAGAAGATATCCAAGAAATGACATTAAAAAAATATAATTATAGCCTTTTGGCAATGGCAGATTACTTAGTGATCAAATCAACCCAATTTTTTAATGAGGCCCAGAAAATTAAGCAAGTGCCTTGTGAAGGAGCCAGGGATAAAATGAAAATTAGAAGCTCTGTCTTCTGACATCCAGTCCAGTGCTTCCTTGACAGCAGCTACCTGGCCACAGATATTTACACCTGAACCTTAGACACTGTCCTTTTCTCAAAATCAGCTGGTGGATACATCCATCATTTTATCCTTTATATCTTCATTACAAGAAAGAATTGATGGGATTTCACTGACTGATAAGAGCTTTAAAAAGTTAGCTGAGACCAGGACTAGGGAACTTTGTACCGTTTTCCATATTATAGGCTGCACCAGCCTACATTCCCACCAACAGTGCACCGGGGTTCCCATTTCTCCACAACCTCACCAGCATGTGTTCTTTATTTATTGGCAGTAGCCATTCTGGCTGGTGTGAGATGGTATATCATTGTGGTTTTAATTTGCATTTCTCTGATGATTAGTGATGTTGAGCATTTTTTTCATAAGTCTATTGGCCATCTGTATGTCCTCCTTGGAGAAGGGTCTGTTTAGGTCCTTGGCCCTTTTTTAAATTGGATTGTTTGTCTTCCTGGTGTTGAGTTGTATGAGTTTTTTATATACTTTGGAAGTTAATGCCTCACCACATGTACCATTGGTGAATATGTTCTCCCATACAGTAGATACCCTTTTCATGTTGCTGATGGTTTCTTTTGCTTTGAAGAAGCTTTTTAGTTTAATGTAGTCCCATTTGTTTTTCTTTTTTATTTCCCTTGCCCTAGGATACCTATTGGCAAAAATATTGTGATGAGAGATGTCTGAGATTTTACTGTCTATGTTTTCTTCTAGGATTTTTATGGTTTGGGGACTTACATTTAAGTATTCTGTTCATTTCGAGTTTATTCTTGTGTATAGTATAATTTGGTGGTCTAGTTTCATTTTTTTAGCATGTACTTGTCCAGTTCTCCCAACACCATTTATTGAAGAGATTATCTTTACTCCATTGTATGTTCTTGCCTCCTTTGTCAAATACTAATTGGCCATTTAGGAGTGGCTTTATCTCTAGGATCTCTATTCTCTTCCATTTGTCTATATGTCTGTTCTTATGCCAGTACCAGACTGTTTTGATTATGGTGGCCTTGTAGTATAGTTTGATATCAGGTATTGTGATCCGTCTAATTTTGTTTTTTATTCCATTTAAATTTTTGGAATATTTGTTCTAGATCTGTGAAATATGCCATTGGTATTTTAATAATAATTATGTTTAATCTATAGATTGCTTTGGGTAGTATAGGAAATTTAATGGTGTCAGCGATTCCAGCCCATAAACACGGTATATTCTTTCATTTATCTGTATCTTCCTCAATTTCTTTCTTCAATGTCCTATAGTTTTTCAGGTACAGGTCTTTCATCTCTTTGGTTAAACTTATTCCTAAGTACCCTATTTTTTGTTGTTGTTGCAGTAGTAAATGGAATTGTCTTCTTAGTTTCTCTTTTTGATAGTTCGTTACTGGTGTAAAAATGCCACTGATTTCTGAATATTAATTTTGAATACTGTTACTTTGCTGATTCATTTATTAGCTCTAGCATCTTCTTGGTAAATCCTTAGAATTTTCTATGTGCAATATCATGTCATATGCAAATAATGTCAGTTTTATTTCCTCCTTTCTAATTTGGATGCCTTTTATTTATTTTTTTTCCTTTCAAATATTTTACTGTTTATGTTTTTGCAGTTGTTCCAATTTTCCCCCTTTGCCTTTCTCCACTCATGCTACCCCCCCACCCATTCCCACAGTCAATTCCTTCACCGTTGTTCATGTCTATGGCTTATGTTTATATGTTCTTTTTTTCCATCCTCTCACTTTGCATATATGTTCTTTGACTATTCCCTTCACCTTCTTTCAACCAGTGCCCACCTCCTCTTTCCCCTCTTACAACTATCAGGTTGTGCCATGTTTCTGTGCCTTTGACTTTATATTGGTTGTTAGTTTGTTCTGTTCATTGTATTTCTTTTATAAATAAGATCATATGACATTTATCTTTCATTGACTGGCTTATTTTAATTAGCATAATAGTCTCCAGATCCATCCATGTTGTTGCAAAAGGTAAGAATTCCTTCTTTTTTACTGCTGCATAGTATTCATTGTGCAAATATACTAAAGCTTTTTTATCCAATCATCTATGGATGGGCACTTAGGCTGTTTCCAAATCTTGGCTATTATGAATAACACTGCTATGAACAAAGAGATGGACATATTCTTATGAATTGTTGTTTTGAGATTCTTAGGATATATACCCAGAAGTGGAATCACTGAATCAAAAGGCAGTTTTATTTATAATTTTTTGAGGACACTCTATTCTGTTTTCCAGAGTGGTTGCACCAGTCTGCACTCCCACCAACAGTGCACTAGGTTCCCTTTCCTCCACATACTCTCCAGAACATGTTGTTTGTTGATTTATTAACAATAGTCATTTTAGTAGGTGTGAGGTGATATATCATTGTGATTTTAATTTGTATCCCTCTGATGGCTAGTGATGTTGAGCACTTTTTCATATGGCTGTGGCCCATCTGTATTTCTTCATTGGAGAAGTGTATATTCTGATCCTTTGCCCATTTTTTAATTGGATTGTTTATCTTCTTGGTGTTAATTTGTATGAATTCTTGTATATTTTGGAGAGTAAACTCTTGTCTGATGTACCATTGGCAAATATGTCCTCCCATACAATAAGTTCCCTTTTCACTTTGATGATGGTTTCTTTAACTGTGCAGATGATTTTTAGTTTGATATAGTCCCATTTGTTTATTTTTTCCTTTGAACTAGGAGATGCATAAGCAAAAACATTGCTACATGAGATATCTGAAATTATACTGCCTATGTTTTCCTCTAGGATTTTTATGGTATCATGACTTATACTTAAGTCTTTTATCCATTTTGAGTTTATTCTGGTGTATGGTGCAAATTGATAATCTTGTTTCATTTTTTGCAAGTACTTTCAGTTCTTTCCAGTTCTACCAACACCATTTATTGAAGAGACTGTCTTTAGTCCATGTTATGCTCTTGCCTTCTTTGTCAAATATTAATTGGCCATAAATGTGTGGTTTTATTTCAAGCTCTCTCTTCTGTTGATTGATCTATATGACTATTCTTATGCCAGTACCAGACTATTTTTGATTACATGGTTTTGTAGTATATAGTTTGATATAAGGTATTGTGATCTCTTTAATTTTGTTCTTCTTTATCAAGATTGCTGAGGCTGTTCGGGGTCTTTTCTGGTTCCATATGAATTTTTGGAATATTTGTTCTAGATCTGTGATATAAGCCATTGGTATTTTGATAGGAATTGCATTGAATCTATCAACTGTTTTGGGTACTATGGACATTTTAATGATGTTGATTCTTCCAATCTATGAACAAGATAAACGCTTCCATTTATTTGAATCTTCCTCAGTTTCTTTCTTCAGTTTCCTATAGTCTTCCAAATACATGTCTTTTATATACTCAGTTAAATTTATTCCTAGGTACCTCATTTTATTTTGTAGCAATAGTTCAGTGAGCTTGCTTTCTTAGTTTTTCTTTCTGATAGTTCATTATTGGTTTATAAAAGTTGATTTGTGACTAATAATTTTGAATCCTGCTACTTTGCCAAATTCATTTATTAGGTTTAGTAGTTGTTTGGTGGAGTGTATAGGATTTTCTGTGTATTATATCAATGTTATCTGCAAATAAAGACAGTTTTACTTCTTCTTTTCTAACTTGGATGCCTTTTATTTCTTCTTCTCATCTGATTGCTGTGACTAGGACTTCAATACTATGTTGAGTAAGAGTGGTGAAAGCAGACATCCCTGTCTTGTTCCTGAACTTAAGGGAAATGCTTCCTCCCTTTCCCCCACATTGAGTGTGATGTGGGCCATAGGTTTTTTTGTATATGGCCTTTATTATGTTGAGGTAAAATCTATATATTCCCAGTTTGCTGAGAGTTTTTATTATAAATGGGTGCTGAATTTTAGGAAATGTGGGGTATTTTTGCATCTCTTGATATAATTATGTTATTTTTATCTTTAATTTTGTTTATGTGATATATCACATTTATTAATTTATTAATATTGTACCAATATTGTATCCCTAAGATAAATCCCTCTTAATGATGGTGAATGATTTTTTTAAATGTATTGTTGGACTCAGTTCGCAAGTATTTTGTTGAGAATTTTAGCATCTATGTCCATCAGGGACATTGGCTTATAGTTTTCTTTCTTTATTGTGTATTTACCTGGTTTTGGAGTTAAGATAATACTGATCTTATACAAAGAGCTTGGAAGTCTTCCCTTTTCTTGAATTTTTTTTTGAAATAGTTTGAGAAGGATAGGTATTGGTTCTTCTTTGAATGATTGGTAAAATTTGCTTATGAAGTCATCTGGTCTAGGACTTTTGTTTTCTGGGAATTTTTTGATTACTGTTTTAATTTCATTCATTGTTATCAATCTATTCAGGTTTTCTGCTTCTTCCTGATTCATTTTTGGAAGATTGTATGTTTCAAGAAACGTATCCATTTCACCTAGGCTGTCCAATTCTTGGCATATAGTTGTTCATAGTATTTTCTTATAATCTTTTCTATTCTGTGGTATCAGTTGTTACTTTTCCTCTTTCATTTCTAATTTTATTAATTTGGGTTCTCTCTGTTTTTTTCTTGATGAATTTGATTAAAGGTTTGTCAATCTTGTTTATCTTTTCAAAGAACCAGCTCCTGGGTTCATTGATACTTTGAATTGTTGTGAAGTCTGTTTTATCAGGTATAAGCATTATTATCTCAACTTTTTATTTTTTGTCTCTATTTGCATGGAATATTTTTCCATCCCTTCACTTTCAGAACAGAACCAAAAAATACAAGGACAGAATCAAAATGATCAATTAAAAAAAGATGCCTGACAACAAAATCAACAACAAAAGAGTAAAGAATAATAAAAGTGGGAAGAGAAATAGAATAGTAAAAGAAAAAAAGGGGTACGTCCTTGGTACCTGTTCTGGACTTGTCAAAATTTGACCCTGAATATTTGACTGCAGACTTAGAGAAAGCTAAGGGCTGGGGTTTTGATACAAAAGGTCCTGATAGCAGATGAAAAAAATAATAAAGGAGCTATACTGTTTTCCTGAACATTTAGTAGAGCTAGTCATAAGCATTTGCATAAGGCCACACACTGTGGAAGAGACTCATTAACCACCTATGTCAAGCTGTGGCTTGCAGGTCCTGGAATTTCTAGAGCCATAAGAAAAGTAATTGCTAGATGTGTTGTGTGCTGGAAGAATAACCCGAAGACAGATCCCCATCAAAGGAGAGAAAGAAAGCAATACCAAGGACAGTGTTCACTTGAGAACTGGCAAATAGATTTTACTGAGATGACAAGGGTCTGAGAGTGGAAATATTTTTAGTCTTTGTTGACACTTTTTTTCAGGATGGATAGAAGCTTATCCTACTAGAATGGAGAAATCCTTGGAGGTAGTGAAAGCTTCACTGAAGAATATAATCCCTTATGTTGGCCTCCCTGGCAGCATCCAGGTTGATAACAAACCTGCTTTTGTTTCAGAAATTACACAGGAGGTTAGTAAAATGTTAAGAATCAAGTGTAGACTCCACATGGCATGGAGACCTTAGGCTTCTGGGAAGGTAGAGAAGATGAATCACACCTTAAAGAAAAATAAAGCCAAGCTGTGTCAAGAAACTCATTTCTGTTGGGATCAAGCTTTGCCTATTGCCCTGCTCAGGATAGGGGTGGCTCCTTGAAGTGGGATTCTGTTGAGTCCCTATGAAATTGTGTACAGGTCACAGTTGGGGTGGGAGTATGTATATAGATAAAAAACTGAAGGTAAAGAAAATGAACATTTAAGTCAGACCTTAGCTGTGATGAATGACATTGTCTATATTAGAGACTTCTTCCCCACAGGTTTGCTGCATTCCTTTGAACCTGCAGGCAAGGTGCTACTTAAGATTTGGGTGACAGCATCTCCAGAAAGCCAACAAGGAGGAAAGTGGATTGGATCTTGGGACATACTCCTCACCACCCCCACCATGGTGAAGCTAGTGGAAATAAAACCTTGGACTCATCATACCAGAATAAAGAAAGCACTGGAGGAAGATCTGAAAGTCATCTTTAAAAAACAGTGACTTATGTTCTCTTCATTACCTCTTGTTTAACCCCTTGTTATGAACAACTTAATACTTTCAAACAAGTTGAAAATAGTTGGATATATTTAGCAAAAGTTGTTCTGAATATTTCTGACTTTTGCTTTGTAGGAGGAAATTATGTTGAACAGACTTTCACTTCATGTTCTGTAGGTGTTTGTACTTCCCTGAAAAGCCTTAGAAATTATACTGTGTTTAAGCATATGAAAAGAAAATGACTTACTCTGATATCTATAACTGGGGACCAGTGGTAACTCTAAAGGACAGGGAAATGTTTTCCTTAAAGGTCACTAATGTACCCCAGCTAAGAGTATGCGACTTTTGTCAACCGTACTAAAACTATCTTGTGCTCTCAGCAGGTGTGAAGATGAATTGCATTACCACCACTGACATATCCTGTGCTTATGCTCCTGTTAAACTGCCAACAGGATGGTTTCTGATATGTGGAATGACTGTCTATTCCTTTGTTTCAGCAAACAGCTCTGGGGGACCATGCTCTCTGAGAAGACTGATGGTGTTTATGCCTCATAAGCCCCACTTGACCCAGGTTCTACAGGATGTTTCCCTTACACTGGATTGTATCAGTGACTTACACCTTTTTAGCCCTGCTGAATATGTGTCTTTAACTATATTTGTAGTGCCAACCATGGTAACCTATTTGAATGTAGAAATAAGCAGATTATCCTGCATCATGGCAAGGGCTTTAAATGCCACCTCGAAAGCCTGAATCAGTACCATTAGTCAAGAACTAGGACAAGTCAGAGAAGCAGTTTTGGAAAATTGTGCAGCTATAGACTACCTTCTTTTAAGGCATAATCATGGATGTGAAGAATTTAAAGGACTCTGCTGTTTTAACCTAACTGATAGTTCACAGCTCATAGAGCATAAAGTACAGCAAGTAAATGATGTAGTGTCCAATATAAAACAGAGAGAGGGATTCTTTGGTATTGACCTGTCTAAACTAACCTCCTGGCTGCCTAGTATATCTGGTCTTCTAGAGCCATTTATTGTTTTTATCCTTGTCATTTTCTTCAGTATCATAGCTTATTGTTTCATAAAATGTGCCTCCTTATGTAGGTCTACAGTTAGGTGTATTCCTAACCACCCCACCCCACCCAGACAGTCCAATGCTAAGTTCTGATCTCATAGAAATGAGATAGTTTAATACTAACGGTGGGGAATGATAGGGGACTCAAGTTGGACAATTTTAGTTTAATGTAAAAATTTATAAGTCTAGCAAGTAATTTATGTATTAAAGCTTTTGTTTCAGAAACTACAGATAAGGCCTGTCCTGGCTCCTTGGAAAACAGCTGACCTCCTGGGGCACTGCTAAAGATGACTGCCTGGGGACAACTGGAGGCATCTGGGCCTTTGTGTTCCAGGGACAGACAGATGATCACCCACCCCTGGGAACAGCTAACTGTCCGGGGCAGGATTGTTGCAGCTTCTTTCACCTAATCCTCCCTGAATCTCAAAGCCCTCACCGCACCTTGTTTATTCCCTGTTATAAAAATCTGGCCTTGAAAGAGAAGGGAAGATGGTCTGTTAGGGTATGAACCCACCATCTTCTCAGATTGCCGACCATCTGAATAAAGCGCCCATAAAGATTCAATTGCTGTCATTGCTTATTGGGTTTGGTAGCAACAAGCAGCCTGAACACTGGTGTCTTTTCCAGTTTCAGAATCAGGAGTGTAAGATCTCTGGATCCCACAAGGGAGGAGCTGTTCAGACTTCAGGGAAGATGGGGGTTATGTTCCCCTATCCACACGTCACTCATCTCATTCTGCCCCAGATTATTTCCTGGAACTTGGCAGGGTGGACTCCCTAGTAGGAAAGCAGGTGGGGCCTCCAGACCCTGAGTTTGGGTCAGCTAAAAACCAGGAGGGTGTTTTAATGGCTCTCTCATGAGAGGTAATTGTTTGTCTTGTTCCCTTGTATGGAATTGCTGCACCCTGAAGTCAGTCTCTGACACTCACTGCCTTTCTTTGTCTGTGTTGCTGTTACCTCAACAGGTGTTAAGATGTAGGTGTTAAGAGGCAAAGTAAGGGGAGAAAAGATGCAGGATGGGGCAAGCAGAACTCTAGACTGTGGGTCCAGAGGGATTCCAGAGGATGGGGTGAACAGGATTGCAGAGGGTGATGCCAGTGGTTCCCCCACAGGGCTGGTTAATTGTTTATCCCATAGGAGGGACTTGCTCTCCTCAGGAAAAATGGTTGTTGTTGTACCAAGGTATGTCCCTGCACTGGGAACCCAGCAGCTATTCCCCCATGTCTCTCCTCAAACTTCCTACTCTAGGCTTTCTCAGGTGACTCCAGTCTGTGACACCCTCTTTTTACCTGAGCCCAAGGTGAGTGGCTATAAATGAGAAACCTGTGTTTTGGCCCCTTAGGGAATAAAAAGGAAGAAGGGGAAGGAAGAGAAAGGAGGGTGGTAAGAAATAGGGCTTTGTCTCCAGTGAACTCCACCTCTCCCTGGCAGACAAAAAACCCTATGGTTTTTCACTGCTGGACACTATGTGGGTGGCTAATCCCTAACATTCTGTGCCTGGGAGCCTGGTCTGGAGTCCAGGCTTCACTGCTCTCAGGGGCAGTATCCTACAGATGCACTGTACCTCCCTGCTTCCCGTGGGAGCACAGCTATCCATATTTGCATCCCCGAATTTCCTGCTGGTCTTGATGTGGTTTCTGCCCATCCTTGGTTAAGAGTCTTCTTTTCAAGCAGTCTTCAGTTGTTTATTTCAGGTGCCTGCTCCCCTCTTTATTTTTACTTTAATTCCAGTTTGGTTTTGGGAGGTGATATGAGACAGATCCTCCTACTCTTCTACCATCTTTTCCTCTCTGGATGCCTTCTATTTTTTTCTTCTTGTCTTATTGCTATAGCTAGGACTTCCAGTACTATGTTAAATAAGAGTGGTGAAAACAGACCTCCCTGTCTTGTTCCCAGTCTTAAGACAAACAATTGTAGTTTTTACCCATTGAGTATGATGTTGGATGTGGGTTTGTCATCTATGGCCTTTATTACATTAAAGTATGTTCCCTCTATTACCACTTGACTGAGAGTTTTTATCATAAATGGTGCTGGATTTTATCAAATATTTGTCTGCATCTATTGATATAATCATGTGGAATTTACCCTTCATTTTTGTTTATGTGGTATATCATGTTTATTGATTTGCAGATATTGTACCAACTTTGCTTCCCCATAATAAATCCCACTTGATCATGATGCATGATCTTTTTAATGTATTGCTGGATCTGGTTTGTTAATACTTTCTTGAGGATTTTAGCATCTATGCTCATCAGGGATATTGGTCTATTATTTTCTTTCTTCATAGTGTCTTTATCTGGTTTTGGAATTAGGATAACCCTGGGCTCATAAAATGACCTTGGACATTTTTCTTTCTCTTGAATTTTTTGGAATAGTTAAAAAAAAATAGATGTCTTCCTTGAATGTTTGGTAAAATTTACCCGTGAGGCTATTCATCCAGGACTTTTATTTGTTTGGAGTTTTTGGATTACTGCTTCAATTTTGCTAGTTGTAATCTCTCTATTCAGATTCTCTGACTCTTCCTGATTCAGTTTTGGAAGAGTGAATATTTCTAGGAATTTATCCATTTTTTTCCAGATTGTCCAATCTGTTGGCATGTACTTGTTCATAATATTTTGTTTTTTAATCCTCACCTGTGGTTATGTTTATTGATTTTTTTATAGAGAGAGGAAGTGGGGGAGAGATAAAAAGAGAGAGAAACATTAATAGATTGCCTCCCACATGCACCCCACTGGAGATCAATCCCACAAGCTAGGTATGTGCACTGATTGGGAATTGAACCCACAGCCTTCTGGTATACAGGACAATGTTCCAACTAACTGAACTGCTTGGCTAGGGCTCATAATATTTTCTTAAAATCCTTTGTTTTTCTTTTGTGTCAGTTGTTACTCCTCCTCTTTCATTTCTGATTGTATTTATTTCAGTCCTCTCTCTTTTTCTTTGAGTCTGGTTAAAAGTTTGTCAATCTTGTTTATTTTTTCAAAGAAATGATTCTTGACTTCATTGATATTTTGTTTTGTTTTTTATATTTTATTTTGTTTACTTCTTCTCTGGTTTGTATTATTTCCTTCTTTCTATTCACTTCAGGCTTTGTTTGCCATTTTTTTAAATCCAGTTCCTTTAAGTGTAAAGTTAAATTGTTTATTTGAGTTTTTTCTTGTTTCCTGAGGTAGACTTATAATGCCATGAGTTTCACTCATGACTGCTTTCATGGTGTCCCACAGATTTTAGGTTGTGTTCTTATTTTCATTTGTTTTAAGGAAACTTTTGATTTCTTCCATGATCTCATTGTTAACTAATTCATTGTCTGGGAATCTGTTATTTAGCCTCCATGATTGTGTGTTTTTCAGTATTTTTTCCTGTGGTTGACTTCTAGTTTCATACCATTATGGTCAGAGAAGATGTCTGATATAATTTCAATATTTTTAAATGTATTGAGACTTGTTTTATGTCCTAACATGCAGTATACCCTAGAAAATGTTCCATGTGTGCTTGAAAAGAATGTATATTTTCTTCTCTTGGGGTGCAACGCTCTAAGTATATCAATTAAATTCACCTAATCTAGTGTGCCACTTAAAGGCATTCTTTCCTTGTTAATTTTCTGTCTTGAAGATCTATCCATTGCTGTCAATGGGTTGTTAAAATCTCCTACTGTGTCTGTATTACTATCAGTCTCTCCCTTAATATTCACCAAGGTTTGCTTTACATATTTAGATGCTCCTATGTAGTGTAAATAAATGTTTACCAGAGTTATATCCTCTTGCAGGATTGCTCCTTTTATCACTATATAGTGTCCTTCTTACTATAGCTTTTGTTTTAAAGTTTATTTGTCAAATATAAGCATTATTACTCCAGCTTTTTTTTAGTCTATTTGCATAAAATATATTTTTTAATACCTTTACTTTTAGTCTGCATGTATCTCTTGTTCTGAGGTGGGTCTCTTGTAGACAGCATATATGTGGTTCTTACTTTCTTATCCATTCAGCTACCCTCTGTCTTTTGATTGGGACATTAAAGCCATTTATACTTAAAGTGATTATTGATAGGTACATATTTATTGCCATTTTATTCTTTTAACACTCTTCTTTTTTGTTGTTGTTGTTTCTTCTTCTTCCTTTACTTCTTAAAGCAGGGCCTTTAACATTTCTTGTAATACTAGTATAGTGGTAAAAAATTCCTTTAGTTTTTTCTTGTCTGAGAAGCTCTTTATTTTTCCTTTAATTTTAAATGATAGCATTACTGGGTAAAGTAACTTTGGTTTGTAGGTCCTGGCTTTTCATAAGTTTGAATATTTTACTTTTTAATTATATTATATTGATTATACTATTATAGTTATAGTCCTGATTTTTTCTCCTTTGTCTTCCCTGTACCCAGCACCCCCTATTCCCTCAGGCAATTCCTCCCCACCATTGTTCATGTCCATGTGTCATGTGTATAAGTTCTTTGGCTACTCCATTTCCTATACTGTACTTTACATCCCCATAGCTATTCTATAACTACCTATCTGTACTTCTTAATCCCCTCACCACTTCACTCATCCTCCCACGCTCCCCTCCCATCTGGCAACCATCAAAATACTCTTCATAACCGTGATTTTGTCTTTGTTCTTCCTGTCTGCATTGTTTATTTTTAGTTCAATTTTCGATAGATTTGTATTTATTTTATTGTTCATAGTTTTGATCTGCTTCATTTTCTTAAATAAGTCTTTTTAACATTTTATATAATAATGGTTTTGTGATGACAAACTTCTTCAGTTTTTTCTTGTCTGAGAAGCTCTTTATCTGCCTTTTGATTCTAAATGATATCTTTGGTTGGTAGAGTAATCTTGGCTATAGGTCCCTGCTTTTCTTGATTTTGAATATTTCTTGCCAGTCCCTTGTAGCCTGCAAAGTTTTCTTTTGAGAAATCAGCTGACAGTCTTATGGGAACTCCTTTGTAGGTAACTAACTGCTTTTCTCCTGGTGCTTTCAGATTCTCCCTTTATCTTCAACTTTTGGCATTTTAATTATGATGTGTCCTGGAGTGGACCTCTTTGCATCCACTGTCTTGTGTTTCCTGGACTTGCATGTCTATTTCCTTCACCAAAAATTAGGGAAGTTTTCTTTCATTATTTTTTCAAGTAGATTTCCAATTTCTTGTTCTTTCTCTTTTCTTTCTGGCACCCTTATGATGCAAATGTTGGAACACTTGAAGTTGTCCCAGAGGCTGCTTATACTATCCTTAATTTTTTTTTATTCTTTTTTCTTCTTGTTGTTCTGATTGTTTGTTTTTTGCTTCCTTATGTTCCATGTCATTGGTTTGATTCTTGGCTTCATCCACTCTACTGTTGTTTCCCTGTAAATTGTTCTTTATTTCAATTAGTGTATCCTTTGTTTCTGACTGGATCTCTTTTATGCTGCCGAGGTTCTAACTAAGTTCCCTGAGCATCCTTATGACCAATGTTGTGAACTCTGCATCTGATAGATTGCTTATCTCCATTTTTTGTTTAGTTCTTTCTCTGGGGTTCTGTTCTTTCATTTGGGCATGCTTCTTTGTCTCTTTATTTTGGCAGCCTCCTTGTGTTTGTTTCTATGTATTAGGTAGAGCTGCTATGACTCCCTGTCTTGGTAGTGTGGCCTAATGTAGTAAGTGTCCGGTAGGGTCTATTGGCACAGCCACCCCTAACACCCAGGTTGTGTACCCAAGATGTGTCCTTCATATGGGCTGAGTGTACCTTTCTCTTATAGCTGAGCCTTGGTTGGTGTTGGAAAGTCAATGAGAGGTATTTACCCAGGCCAGTCATCTGCAAGTATTGTTTGTGACTTATCACAAACCTCCATCCTCCTTGGAGGATCAGCTGTTCAGGGGCAGAGTGGTAGTGCTCTGATGTGGTCTGTAGCTGTCCACTGGGTAAGCTGGCCCTGGGGTTTCCTAGGTGGTGCAGGCCAAGGTCAACCCCCACCTGTGTTTTACCCAGGACCACCCTGTCTGAGCTATAAAGAAATCTGAGATGGCTGCTACCTGTGCTGGGCTTGGAGATTCCCGACAAAGCAATGCTGTGAACCTAGGCTGGCTGCTGCTAGTGCCATGCCTGAGAGTCACTGAGGCCAGCTCTTGCTTGTTTGGGAGGATTTAGGAAGTTCTGAAGCATGAGCCAAGACTGGCCATTCACATGGAAAAGCAGCTTAGGTAGGATCCTATGTGGAGTGGGGCAGTCTCAGGGCATCTCCAAGGCAGGTCAAACAGTGTTAGCCAGGTTGATGGAGTCTCAGGTATGGCACCAGCTTGCCAGCTCTGTGGGGGGAGAGTATAGAAAAGGGACAATGGCCTCTCCTTGACTTGATGCAAGATACTTTGGTTTTTCCCTGTATACTACTGTATACTACTGGTGCCTTTCAAGCTGCTACCCTAATGCTGGAGCTCAGAGGAAGTTAGTCTGAGTAGGGGAATCTGTGTTTGGGTTCTTTAAGAAGAACTGCTTGGGGCTCCAGAAGTTTCTTCCACTGACTCAATCCCCACTGTTTTTTACAGCCAGAAATTGTGGGGACTTATTTTCCTGGAACTGGAACCTTGGGCTGAGGTGCCTGGTGTAAGACTGAGACTCTTGGCTCCTGAGATATCCCTCCCAAATACTTATGCATCACACATGGATGAGGGACCAGCCCATTCCACATCTGCACCCCTCCTACCAGTCTGGATGGGTGTGGTTTTGAAAATTGTGTAGTTGTCAGACCTCCTTTCAACTCAATTTCTGACACTTCAGAGTGATGGTTGTTCTATACTCTAGTTGTAATTCTGATGTGATTGTGTAAAGAGACAAGTCATGTCTGCCCATGCCACCATCTTGACTGAAGTCCTCACTTTGAATCTTTTATTTCAGTTCTTTCTGGCCTGAAATGTTTCTGTTGAGAGATCAGTTGATAGTCTTATAGGAGCTCCCTTATAGGTAATTATCTGCTTTTCTTTTGCAGCTTTTAAGATTTTCTCTTGTCTTTAACCTTTGTCACTTTAATTATGATGTGTCCCATCTAATTTGGGACTGATTGTGCTTCTTGAGTTTGTGTGTATTTTTCCTTCATCAGGATGGGGAAGTTTTGGTTAATAATTTTTCCAGCTGATTCCAGATCCCTCACTCTCTTTCTTCTCTTTTTGTATCCTTATGATGTGAATGTTATTACACTTCTTGTTGGTCCAAAGTTCCCTTAGACTGCTCTCCTGCATTTTAATAAGTTTTTCTTTTTGCTGCTCTGGTGGGTGTTTTTTTTTCCTTCCTTGTATTTGAAATTTATGATTTAATCCTCTGCTTCATCCAACCTACTTTTTATTCCTTCTGTGTATTCTTGGTGTCAAATATGGTATTCTTAATTTCTGACTAATTCTTTTTCATTGTTTCTATGTCCTTTTTCATGCTATCATAGCTCTCACTGAGTTCCTTGAGCATCCTTATAACCATTACTTTAAATTCTACATCTGATAAATTGCTTGCCTCCATTCCATTTAGCTCTTTTGTAGAGGATCCTTCTGCTCTTGCATTTGAAATTGTCTCATTGTATTTGTTTCTGTGTATTAAATAAATCTGTTATGACTCCCATTCTTCATGGGATACCTTATATACTAGGTATTCTGTGGGACCAGAGGTGCAGTTTCCTTGGTCTACTGAGCTGGTTGCTCTAAGAATGTCCCTTGTGTGGGTTGTGTGGGCCCTTGTGTTATAATTGAGTCTTGATTGCTGATGGTCTATTTCTGCATGGGTTTAGCCCTCAGGCTGGCTGAGTATGAGCTTCAACCCCAACCATGGTGTGAGAGCTGCTGTGCAGGTGCTGCTGCAATCTCCCTTTGTACATGCTGTTTGTGAAGTTTGTTGAATCCTGCTCTGATGTTGTCTGAAGCTGATCACTTGACATGTTGTTTCTGGGCCCCTTGGTAGAGACTCCAGCACAGGTCATTGTCAGATGCTCTCCGTGCTTGTCTCTCAGCAACTTGCTTGAGGTCACAAGGGATCTGCAGTTTGTAGCTACCTCTGTTGGACCTGGTTGTTCATTGAAAGGACCAAAATGCACTTAAAGTTCAGCTTTTGCCAGTATTGGGGCCAGGGGTAAGCCAGCAAAACATCCCAAGGCAACCTGGTATCTGCTTCTGCCTTCCAGCTATCTGTTAGACTCAATTCCTGATATAGCCACTGATGGAATCAAGAGGATGGGGCTAGTGAATCTCCCATGAAGGGGTGGTGCACTTAGACTTCAGGGAAGGTGGTAGGTGTGATTCCTGCCCCAGAACCACACAATTGAATCCGTCCCAGATTTTGCCCTGATCTTGGCAGGGTGGAGCTCCCTGGTAGTTAAGTGCATGGGGCCTTTGGAGCCCAGCGGTTAGGTATGCTGAAAGCCAAGATGGTGTTTCTATCAGCTCTGCTGTGAAGGGAATGTGCCATTTAGGTTCATGGGAAAATGAGGAGAATTGCCACACTCCAGAGCCAGTCACTGACACCCCCTGTGCCTACCCAGATTCCTACACCCCAGCTTATGCTGCTGACTCCTCAGATGGGCTTCAGATCTGCCGGGGAAGGTGAAAGGGATTTTAGAGGGTGGAGTAATTGCTTTCATCCAGGCTAATGCTGCTCAGAGGGATGGCTCTGCGGAGAAAAGATGGCTACTGTGGTATTCAAAAGTGACTTAGTACCAGAATCCTTATGTCTGTCCTCAGTCTCTCTAGATCTACAAACCTCAGACTCTCCTCAGGCAACTACATTATGCATCACCCTTCCTCTGCTAGAGGCCAGGGTGAGTGACTCTGAACAATATTTTTTGTGTTGGCCCTTTAAGAGGGAGCCTGTATCTCCAGCAGACTGGCCCTCTCCTAGGAAGACAGTAACCTCACAGCTTTTCATAGCCAGGTGCTGTGTGGGCACCTGTTGCTGGTTCTGGTGCTCTGGGCTAAGAAGCCCAGGCTGGGATTTAAGCCTCACACCTCTCAGCGGGAACCCCCGCGGCAGCCAAAATATAACCCCAGTACCTCAGCCACTGTCTATCAGAGCAGAGCCAGCCCCTTTCATGACTCTGCCCTTCCTACCAGTCTCTTTGTGGCTTCTTCTGCAAATCCTTGCTTATAAGACTCCTCTTCAGCAAGTCTTTAGTTGGTTATTCCAGGGTGGTCATTCCCCAATTTAGTTGTAGGTCCGGTTTGGTCTTGGGAAGAAGTGAGTACAAGATACACCTATTCTGCCATCATCTTCAGAAGCCAATTCGAATCCAGGTATACAAATCAGTAGCTAAGGCACTACTGGGCCAATATATTTATATACTTTTAAATATCTTTGTCCTGTTATTTAATTATTTTTTATTGTTGTTCAAGTATAGTTGTCTCCATTTTCTCCCCACCACTTTCTCCCCATCCTCCCCAGCCCAGCCATTCCCACCTCCCACCCTCAATCCTATCCCACTTTAGCTTTGTCCGTGTTTCCTTTATACATGTTCCTTGACAACCCTTCCCTCTCTGCACCCCCACCCCCCATTATCCCCTCCTACCTCCCCTCTGGGTACTGTCATTTGTAAATTTTAAAAAAGTTTTTTAAAGATTTAAAAAAGAAAAATAGATAAAAACATCAATAATACTGTTTTTAAAAATATGTCCAGTTTAAATCACCTGTATTTTTTTCTGAAATAGTTGAGGATAACTTACAGGCATTCTACCCCTTTACTTTTTAGTATTTTATTGTACATTTACTAAGAACAACATTGTATTTTATAACATATACCTTTACATATATTTCTTTCTGAGTACAGGATCTACTAAAGAATTATAAGGCTTCAAAAAAGTTTTTCTTGTCCTAACTGTTTTTTTAACTTTTTTTATTGTTGTTCAAGTATAGTTGTCTTTATTTCCCCCACCACTCCCTCCAACCCCAGCCATCTCCACTTCCCACCCTTAATCTTACCCCCCTTTGGTTTTGTCCATGTGTCCTTTATAGATGTTTCTCAAAACCCTTCTCCCTTCCCCCCATTATCTCTTGTTTAATTTTTAATTTTAATTTTTCCATCACCATTTATATCCCCATTCCCTCTCCCACCTCTACCTACCCACCTTCAAACACCACACTGTTGTCTGTGACCATGATTTTTTCTCTTTTTTCTTTTTTGTTCAATCTCTCCATATCTCTCTATTCTATTTTCATCGACCATCTCATTTTTGTTTTCAGTTTTGTTGTTTATAAAATATGTTCATAAATTCGGTGACTTGAACTAGAAAATTCCTTCAAAATCTAGGCAAAACTACCCTTCATTTGAAGCACATCCTGAGTTGTACTTCTCTTAAAATACACAAGTAGGGAGATATCGTTTCACATCCATTAGGATAACTATCAACCCCAAAAAGCATAAAATAACAGTGTCATCATCAAGGATGTGGAGAAACTGGGACATTTGTGCACTGCTGGTGTAAATGTAAAATAGTGCAGCTGCTGTGGAAAATGGTATGGAGCTTCCTAAAAAAATTAAACATAGAATTACCATATGATCTGGCAATTCACTTCGGGCATATATCCAAAAGAATCAAAAGGAAAAATTCAAACAGATACTTGTAGGTCCATATTCTGAGCAGCCTTATTCACAATACGCAAAAAGTGGAAGCAACCCCAAGTGTCCATCGACAGATGAAGGAATAAAAAACACATGGTATATACACACAATGGCATATTATTTATCCTTAGAAAGGGAGGAATTTTAACATGTCCTACAATATAAATGAACTTTGAAGATAATGCTAAGTGAATAAGCATTATCATCACAAAAAGACAAATGCTGTATGATTCCACTCATATGAGGTTCCTAGATTAGTCAAACTCATAGAAACGGAAAGTAGAATGGTGGTTGCCAGGAAGTGGGGAAAGAAGGAATGAGGAGTTAGTGTTTAATGGGTATTGAATTTCTGTTTGGGAAAATGAAGAAGTTCTAGAAATGGATGGTGTTAATGGTTGCACAACATTGTGAATCTACTTAGTGCCACTGACCTGTACACTCAGAAATGGTTAAGAGGGTAACCATTTAACCAGTTTTATGTTATGTATACTTCACCAAATTTCTAAAAGGGATGACAAATGGAAAACAGACTGGGGTTTTTTTGTTGTTGTTTTTTATTTTTTTTATTTTTTATCCTTCTTGGTTCAGTTGGTGGCCAGATGTCTGTGTGGCTCTCATAGTCCAGGGCAGGTAGCACAGATGTAGTTAGTGGAAAGCAAGGTATTTATCTAAAAGTGTTCTTTACATCAACCTAGTAAATAAAACAGCAATATTTTTCCTTTCCTTCAGTTACTTAAAATTAGAGAAGTAAATTAGGCTGATGTTCTTGATAGCTCTGTTTACTTTCCATCTCAACGAATTCCTTCCTGTTCTGGGAAAAAGTAACGAACATTTTGCAGGCTTTTCTGTTTTTTGAGCCTGAGGAATGTGATTGATGATGGCCAGAATTTAAACTGCCAGTAAGTTCTTAGAAAAGGTATGTTTTAAAAGTAAACACCATAATCGAAGTCCTTTTCCTCAGGCTCTCTCTGTTACTCAGATGTAACTAAATTTAACTGTCTATTCAGAAATCCTCAAGGCCATCATACATCTAGTTTTGTGGTTCTACTCTCACACTCTGCCCCAGGTCATGATTTCTATGCTCACACTCCTCAATGACAGAGAATATCCAGAATGAATCAACATGTTCTTTTCATAAAAATGAAAATCTCAAGACCACTTCAATAAGCTTCAAGTCAGACTTTCCATGCCAGAGTTTTGGAAAAAGTATTTGGTAACCAAATATTTTATGTGGTTTGTGTTCCAAACTTACCCACATACCACCATAAGAACTATTTTCATCTCATTTTATTGATCCAAGTGTGAATGTTGGAAGGAGGAATCTAAGTAGACCCAGAGTATGAGCAGCTTTGGAACCATGGAAATGCCCTCAGGTTGGTTGGCCAAAATGCACAATTAACAGAATTTTTTTAGTCATCTCTTTTCTGGTTTATTCTAAAATTAGAGATTCAAAAGAGCAAATGTAAGCTAAAGCAGAGGGTCAAGTCTGAGGAAAAACGTCGACTGGCTCCAATCATGGAAGAGTTCATGCACCACCCCCATGAAAAGTTGTTAATGGGACCTCTGGTTTCACACTATGGTCCCAGGAAAATCAAGATAAGGTGTGGTGGAGGGAAGCCTTGCATGAGGCAGGAATGTTGAATGAGGCAATAAATGTTCTTCCTCTCATAGGTGTAGACATTGTGAAATCAGATTCTCTTGATTTCATTGAAGTGGCACATGAAAGCACCCCATATGATGGAACAGTTCACTGAAATTGTCATTATGAAAAGTGAGGATGGTCACCAAAGAGAAGAGGCAGAGTGGCTGAGAGGTTAATAACCTGGCTTTGTCTCTACACCCAACTTTTACCCTGTATAAAATGGAACTAGAGATGCTACCTGGCTCATGTACTATTTGGTAGAATGAGGCAATGTAGGTAAACACAGTACAGAATGTAGTGCATGATAAAGTCTGCACCCATCATTACATCTGTTGTTATTTCCTCTATAATGGGCCATGGATCACCCACCTGTCTGTTAGTCAGCTGGGATTTACAGAGCCCCTGTTGTGCACCCAGCACCCTGGGAAGTGCTGAGAGGTACATCTCTGGAAGATAGGTGATCCTAGACTGTACAGATTAAGGAAAGAAAAAGATGTACATTTTCAAAGTGTATCTTGATCAATTGTATTAGAGTTCAGAGAACAGCTTGTCCTTAAGGAAGTGGTATGTTTTAAGCCATACCTTGAAGAGCAAGTAGGATTTGGAGAAGTGCTTCTGAGCAAGCATGTAAGCCCTGATAGTCCTCCCAAACTCACACTCACATCTCTCATCTAGACAAGTCAGAGCCACCTTCACATCAGGACAAATGGTATCACACTTAGGGTGGAGACCCCAGATTAAGAGATGAGAACTGTGAGGCCCTGAAGACAGTGTGTTCCTTTCTTGATGATCTGCCACCCATGGAGCATGAACATAGGGAGAAAGATAATCTGGTGACTGGTCTTTTTTCATCTCTTTAATTTGTCACCAAAGAGGTAATACTCCAAAAGTATGATCTTACTCCTTCTGTTTCTTGTTTTGCTTGCTCAACATGTCTACAAATGCAGGTTATAGAAAAATCTTTACCCAAAAAAGGTGACTATTTCTCCTTCTGAGCTGCTCCTTCTGTCTGGTGTTTGTCCTTTTACAGAGTGTTTTACATTTGGTTGACCAGTTTTCCCCTTGACAGAACATGTTGGTTGACAAGTTGATTCAGACCACAGGTGGCAAGAAGGAGGTTGGGTACATGAACAGTTGTGTCAGTCAGGGGCCAGGAAGGAAGCAGAGGGCACTCAAAGAAGATAATTTGCAGCAGGTTTGAAAAAGGGACTATTTTTAATGGGATGTCCACAAGGGATGGTACAGCTCCTCAGGGTCAGGAACAAGGGAAAAGGGTTTACCACCCAGGACTCAAAAGAATGAAGGAAGAAGTGATCACCAAAGCCCAGAGAAAGAGGCCATAGTTCTATAGAGGGCCACCTGGTAGGTGCTGTGGCTTTCCACAAAGAAATACAGAATGAACAATAGCAACCTGGAAGAAAGAGATCTGGAAGAGCAAATAAACACCACAATTTCTATCTGCTGCCAGTGCTCCCTATTGGCCAAACCCAACTGGCAGCCAAGCCATGGCACCTGATTCAGCCCATACAGGCCAGCCTCCCAGACACAGAATAGGCAAGAGATTGGGGAGGGCATATCAGAGAGAGAGAAAGAAAATCTTCAATGCAGTAAGTTTTTATAGTTTCTTTATTCCATGAGTATGGCATGGGTTTTCACTTTTTATACGTATTAAAAATTTGCTTATAGTAGTATTTATTATGAGATAGAATTCAGTAAATAAATGGGTCCATCCTCTACTTACAATAAAAAACAAATGATGAAATGTTCTTGAAATTCTTTAATTATACCTGTTGATTGACATTCATGAAAATGTATATAATGATAATGTATGTGCAAACTGCAAAATAAGTTTTTATTATATAAATAATAAATATTTATTGTTAATGGCAAGAAACAAGAGAAAATTATTAAGAAAATAGTAAAAGTTACCTGGAATCTTATCATCCAAAGATGATATTTTTAACATTTTGATGAACATGCTGTCAGTCTCTTTTCTGTGCATATGTATAGGTATTTTTATATGAAAACAGTGGGGTCATGCTCTTTATCCATTTTTACATCCAGCTTTTTTTCCTTAATATGACTTGTGAGTATATTCTTGGCTATGTGTTTCCTATCTTGGTGTATCATAATTTCTTCAGACATCTCCTATTATTGGCTATTCAAGGTGCTTCCAATTTTTTACTATTATAATTATACTACAGTGAAAGCATGTGTGATTTGAAAATGATGTATCTGATTTCTTGCATTTACTGTCTAAACACTCTAAAGTAGATAAAGACAGCAGGGTTTCACATGCATCTTCAAAATAAGCAAACTATGCTAACCTTTGCCACTTATTCATGGATTACAGCCACGCTATTGTCACATGCATGTTAAAATGGGTGTCCTCCCAAACTCTCCTGGAATCTGTTCTCAGTGGTCTTTGATATGCAGTAGAAAAAAACACTGGAAGGCCTGTGTGCCCCTGCAGGCCCTTAGGGGCATGGTGTGTCATTGGCCCCTCTACTGCCCCACAGAAGACAAATGTGGGCCCAAGACAAAGCAACAGGCAAGTGGATCATTGGCCTGGAAGACTTTGGACATGCCAAGCTCTAAATTTCTATGCCCTGTTGGAACTAAATCACCACTATGACTTTTAAAAGTAGGGCTGCTGGCCCCAAATGGTGTGCCTCAGTTGTTTAGGCATTGTTACACAAAGCAAAGTATTGCCAGTTTGCTTCCTGGTCAGACACATACCCAGGTTGTAGGTTTGGTCCCCAGTCAGGGTGCATATGAGAGGCAACCAATTGATGTCTCCCTCTCACATGGATGTTTCTCTCCCTCTCTTTTTTCCTCCCTTACCCTCTCTCTAAAAATAAATAAATGAAATCTTTTTAAAAATAAAATGAAAATAGCTCTGTTAGAACAGGGCCAGTTTTTGTATGCAAGTACCATGTGCACCTCCCACATTGAGGGTATAAGGGCATCTTTTGAACAATTTGGATTTCCTTCACCTTGCAGACTCCCTGCTCTAGCCATTGATCATCAGTCTCCCAGCTTCTGTTTAAGAAGATTGTCCTCTTGGCAGATATCTAGATGTAATTTATGTTTGTTGGAGCGAGAGAGGAAGCGGACTCAAAACCAAAATAGAAAAGAGCTAGCACAAAAATTCTTTCCTGCTGAATGTTGACCGACATAAAATTATCTGGAATTCATCTGCTCCCAAAAGAATTATAGAAATATTACAGAAAAAAGTTTGATTGGGAGAATTTTGCAAGTTGTATCTGAAGAAAGAAAATCTGCCCTCGGAATTGTAGAGTGAATTTAAGAGAATAGCAATGAGAAAATTAACACTAGTTCATGCGTAGAGTACCAAAAGCTGGCCTGGTCTCACGGACATGCCTTGGGTCACACTGAATCCTTTGGTAAACATGATGTGCCTATTTGTGCCAGGTCCCATACTGGGTATCAGGGATGCACAAATGAATAAGCCACAGACCCTGTTTTCTGGGCCTGAGGGTCTAGTCAATCTAGGGTCTGCCATTATATAAATGGGTAAATGTTAGAGATGCCATAACAATTATATCTAGTGTTCAGTATAGGTCCAAATGGGGAAGTGAGGAGTCATGTCCATATAGAGGGGAGGGGAGGGTCCTTCCCCAGGAGATGATCCTCCATCCTGTCCTTGAAAGAATGTTGATAGCAGTGGTGATAATAAGGATTGGTGACTGTTTGCTGAGCACTTACAGGTGCTGTCATGCTGCTTACCCCTGCCAGGGTCCAGTGAGGCAAGCTAGAAGTCCAGGGTATAAAACTGAAGGAGGCACTTTCCCATGGGCTCATGCAAAGGCAGGGTGAGCACCCAACAGTGAGCACCACCTTCACCATTGCCTGAACTCCCAGCTAAGTTATAAAAGAGCTACTCAATTAACACTAGTTTACATGAGGAATTGGTGTTCATAAAAGGCAAAGCTAGAATTAGCACCTGAGTTCTCTTCCTCCAGAATGGACTGTTGACAACATCTTTGCCAGATAGTCATGGGGTACTGGGGAGTCTTCCAGGCACAAGGAAGAGAGCAATCAAGTTGATGTGGAGAATAGCAGAGCAAGTTCTGAGAAAAAGCAGCTGGTTCCAACCCAGAGGTAGCAAACCTGAGGCTCATAGACCAAATCCAGCCTGCAGATGGGATTGCTTGCTAGGGAAGCATTTTTGAAAACTCAGGCCACTGTTGAAAAATGAGCTTTCCTATAACACTTGGATTTCAAGATTCACTGGAAAAAATGGCAAGAGCAGGCAATTCTGGGCCTTTGTGTCTGCACAGAAGAACCCAGAAGTGAATATGGACTGCCTGTTCTGCTAGCCTCTAACTGAGGCCTGTGCCCTTCCTCATTGCACCTGCAGTGTTGTCTTGTGCTGCATCCCAAGAGTGGGGGTACATTTCTGACAAAAATGGGGAGATGCCCTACAGTTGCCTGCTTAGCAAGACAGAGGTGGGCAAGTCTGCAAGGGCCCATCATGGATGGCTCCTCACCCAAGCCCAGGGATTTAGGCCTCATGTTTGAAGGTAACTAAGAGCCATTTGAGAGTTTTAAGCAGAGGAATGATGAACTCAGAGGGCAGCTCTCTAGGGTGGATGGGGTGATTGGTCCTACCTTTCCATCGCCTGATGTTCACCTCTTCCTGCTGCATTTTTCTGTGTGGCACCTCAGACAACCACAAAGTACACGCGCAGGGCTGGCACAGCAGCAGTTGCCTTCTCCTCTTGTCCTGTAGCATCCCCTTCTCCTCCTGTTCTCAACTGATTGCTCTGATTCTTATTTTGCTGAGAAAAGAAAAGCCATCAGGAAGAGAAATCCCTCATCTCCCACCACCAAATCTCCCCACCCACTTTGGTTATGAGGGAAAGACCCTGCTCTCCTGCTAGGTCAGCCCCTCCTCTTTCTAGTCTGCGGGTCTCATTCCCCCTTTCCTGCTGAAGGACTCAAGGACTGGAAGTGGAGCTGTGGACATGCAGGACAAAGGGATAAGTCATGTCCAGGGCAGGATAAAGAGGGATCATGCAAGGTTTCATCACACTACTCAGAATGGGTGCAATCTAAAACTTATGAATTGTTTATTTCTGAAATTTTCCATTTAATATTTTAGCACCACAGTTAACCTCAGAAAGCAAAACCACAGGTAAGGAATGACTACTGTACTTGGAACTTTTGTCTTCCTAATTAAGCTTTGAGCACCACGCAGGATTGGTGGTGACCTGTGCTGTTTTCTTCTCTATCCTAAGCATCCAGACCATAGCCTGGCACTCGAGAAAATTTGCTGAAAAAAAGAATGTGTACCTAAATGGGTCATCACCTGTGCAATGCCCAGCAAAGCACTGAATTATGTATTAATGAGCACTTAATAATTTATTAGTTTCCTAATGCTGCTATAGCAAATTACCACAAATTTGCGTAAAGCAGCAGAAATCTATTCTCTCACAGTTTTTTTTTGGAATCTGAAGTCCAAAATCAAAATGCCAGCTGGTCACAAGGCTGTAGGAGAGAATCTTTCTTATCCTGTGGCTCCTGGCACTTCTTTGCTTATTGAAGGCACAGCTCCAATCTTTGCCTCCATTGCCTTCTCCTTGTGTCTGTCTGTGTCCAAACCTCTCTCCTTCCTCTTCACTTAATCTTAGCCAAAAGGCTGAGAAGCAGTACTCTCCTTACTATAAAGACACCAATCATTGAATTTAGGACACACCCTATATCCAGGCTCTCAAAATCCTTCACTACATGTGCAAAGACCCTATTTCCAAACAAGGTGACATTCTGAGGTTTCTAGTAGACATGACTTTTTTCGAGGTGGGGGACACTATTTAACTCACTACAATAAGTTTAGATCTCCCTTAATATTTAGATTGTCTAAGTATCAACTATTAGAGACTCACCTATTGAGTTGCAAAGACTTTTTTAGTTCTTCAAGTGTTTCTTGTAAAGAAAAAGTTCTTAAATTGAGAGGGCCAAAGCAGTATGCCATTTTTGATCTAAAAACTCAAACATGTAAACATGGATCTTTTTTATCGTCTTATATGTGATTTTAAATTTTTACCTTGAGCTCCCATTCCACCTAATGAAGATCAAACTAGTCATTTTCAGTCTTTTCCTCAGTCATTTCTCATTGAAATGTATTGAGTTCTAACTCCCACCCCTACCACCATCTCTCCCATTTCTGGTTTCAGCCAGAGTCCTGGCTGGACTTTTGTTGTACTCCTGGAATACCCCTCAGGACTGAGCACACAGACCCCTAAACCTACTGGCGGTCTGTGCCCTGCCATAGACTTGGCAAGGACTCCACGCTAGCATCAATGTCTTTGAGTCTGCTCTGACTGCTCCTCCCTGATCCTTCCTTCACTTTATCTAGGCTCAGGGGGTGGGGAGTGGATGATTGTGAATAGGAGACAAGCCAGTTCTAACAGGTAAAGGTGTATCTCCCTGAGGAGTTCCATTGTATGTATGCTGGTGGTAGTGATGGTGAAGGGGCAGCTTCAAGTTGAAGAAAGATTCTTTTCCTTGTCATTTGCTAGTATTCTGTTTTATTTTGAATTGTTTTCTGTTGTTTTACTTTATTGTTTTCATAGTAAAAGTTATGTTTTTTATGAAGAAAATGTTCACTATAGGTTAAATGGAAAAAAAAACAGTATCCTAAACAGAATACTGTATAGTATGATTTCACTATACTTCATATATGTGAATCTTTTTTCTATCATATGTTAGAAAAAAAGATTGAAAAATAAATAAATGACATCGCTATCATGGCTAATGCCAGATAGCAAGAACACTAGTATGTTTAATTTATATTAGTCAACATTTTTATAATCAGAAAAAAAAGTTTTATTTTAAGAGCTGGTATCAGATTCTCAGGGAGAAAACTAAACTTTCAGTATATGGTGTTTTAGGTGGTATTCTAGGATGGTATTTATCCTAGCCCTCGAGGGGTGGGTGAGAGCCTTAGGCATGGATGTGTGTAGATACCAGGCGGTGAAGGGAAAGTGCTCCACACCCCTCCTGAGCTGCAAAGCCAGCTCACGCTGAAGGCCAAGCCTGGTCACAAAGACAGGCCCAAACTCTGAATTACTGCTTTTCATAAACTGCTTTTCTACCAAATTCTTAAGACAATATGGTTTCTACCTTGGTCTTCAGATGTCTATGAAACAGCCACCAGCTGAAGGGTGGATATCATGGAAGGTCTCCATGAGTTATTGTAGAGAAATATGCAAGTGAGTTAGGACTGATGTCTGAGTGTAAAAGTAGCTGTGGCAGGTCGAGTGGTCATGGATAGTTCTCTCATGAGCCACAAGAAAAACTCTAGTTGAGGACTGGACTGTCCCCTTTTATCCAAGGAGCCTCTAGAAGACACCCTAAGTTCTCACACTATGAGGCTAAAGTAGGTGAGCCTTACCATCTGTGAGCCTGCATGGTTTATCAATCCAGATCAGGTGGGTTACAAAATCAAGGCTGGGTGCACAAGAATGCCTGCTGGGTAGGTGCTGAGATGTCTATGGGAAGTCAGTAACTTCCTATTCCTGTTTTTGTGTCCCTGTGGCAGCTTCTCAGGATGAATTCACTCCTGATTTAAAACCTCTACAGTCTTTAAGAGAGGGCCCAGGAGTTGCAATCCTGTGTGACTACAGCAGCCAGGCAGGTGCATGAATGTGTGAAGTAAACCATCTAAGGCAATAGAGGACAACAGGGAGACCTTGAGGTAGACAAACAGAACCACAGAAACCATGCTCTATGAGACTTGACCCTCTAGCTGTAGAGAGGCAGCCCTGGAGGAGAATCAAACCAGACTGGAAAATCATGCCTGAATTAGAGACATCAGCCACAGCTGTGCTGGTCAAGGTTTCCAGATAAAACCTTAAGTGGTATACTAGTTCCCCAAATTCAGGTCACATTCATCAGCCTTTTTGTTTGCTCCACCCCCACTTTTTTCCTCTCTCCTACATTTTTCTTTTCAATGTAAGCAAAACAGACCTTGAGTTTCTTCCTTCTGGAATGTTACTGAAAACAGCTTGCTCAGAAAAACTTACTTCCCATAAATACACCCATTTATAAAGGAAAGAACACGATAACTGGGAAGCTAAAGACATTTCTAATTTTTTTTTGTTTGTTTGTTTGACTTTCCCAGAGACCCAATCATCCAATACACACATTCTCTTCAGATCTGCACATTAGTTCCAGAGTCTTGACGGGAATTCCTTAAGCCAAAGAGATTGTAATCAAAGATCCTTCCAGAGCCCACTGACAGAGGTAAGGGAAAAAGTTATTATCCACATAAAGAGCATAGAATTAATGACACCCTGGACTAAAATTCCTCTTTTTGGCTGTGTCTAAACATGTCAAAACAAAAGATTAAAGCAGAAAAAAATACTTATCTTGACACTTTTACAACAGGAAATGAATTTTGACTCCTTGCTCAAAGCCTCTCTCATTCCTTCCCAAAATAGAATAGTAATTTAGCGGCCCTTTTCCTCGTTATTTTTTAATGACAGAAATCATGATGATGGGAAAACAGGGCAAATACTGAGCACTTTAAGAATATTTGTGTCACAAGAGAGCAGTCACCTGTTAAATAGTTGCTGTCTTTCTTTTTCTGTCTTCTTTCTGAGACTGTAAGAAACCTGCATATGAGGGAGTATATGCCTGTGAGGAAAAGGGAACCCCTTGAGTGAATTCCTTACCATGTGCTTAGTTTGAAAGATTCTTTATCTGCTTTATCTCTGGCTTTTTCTTTGAAAATCACCCCCATCTCCTTGCCAGGTGAATTGTTGGGGATTTAGTGGCACTTTTACAAGCCACTTTATTTTCTGGGTATCTTCTGTATCTGGAGGAGATGGCTCTGATCCCACTTCCGGTTGCACATCTCACCAGCTGCCTCCCTTTCTCCTCTTCCCCATCCTCTCCTCTACTTCCTTCCTTCTCCTCAGCCCTTACTTTGCACTCACTCCGACCTGCCTAACAGGTCTTAAGTCCTACCTGCCTAACAGGAGGGAAGGTGGGAGTCCAGCCCGAAATGATTGCTAACCTTTTCCAGCACCCTTTACCTCCCCAGGTTAACTGTTCTTCTTGCCTCTGTTAAAATACCTTCACTATAGTACCAGTGAAATGTCAAAGAATCAGTTTGTGCTGAGATCACTCCCTACACGTCTGGAGAGTTTTACTGGTGAATTTGTGTTGTCTTAAAGCCTTTCATGTACTCATAAATTGCAATGAACCAGTACTATGAGGCGAATTAGAGGACAAGGCCTCTTATTTTATGCATGTAAGAGTTCATTTTGAGGAGAGATTCACAAATATGGTGCCATTTTGATTTTGTCAAATGTCACCAGTTATTTTTCAAATATTTTAGTTCAGCAAAACCAGATCTCTCCTCTGCTGGACTTTCTAATTTATGTGTACTTTAGGGGAAACATAATCCCTATATTTCTACCACATTTGCACTTAATACAGCCAATTATTATTTTCCTAATATCTGAGAACACTTTAAGAGAGATTAAACAGCCTCTTTTGAAAGACTTTTTTCCTCCCAGATTCCCAAACAGGAAATCGTATTTTACTAAGGGTACACAAATATCATCCCCAAACTACAAGTGTGGCTTCACATCAAGCACCCAACATACTCCTGAATTTGACAAACTGTATTTTATTTCCTTTGGTTCAAAAGTATGCACAGGTGAAATTCTCAAACAAGTTTGTCACCTAGGTAGATATATGTAAACATATTAAATGATTGATATATTTTATAAAAGCATTACACATCTCTGTGTCTATCTTCAGCTTAACGTTTTCATTCAAGGTTTTTTTTTGGGGGGGAGGGACAAAATTAAGCTCATTCTTAATTTTTATTGTTTATTATTCTTATTATCATCCTTCCACCCCCTTCTTTGGTAACCATCAGCTTGTTATTTATGTCTGTGGGCCTTTTTCTGGTTTGTCTTATTTATTCCTTTCTTTTTTTTAGATTCCACATATAAGTGAAATCATACAGTATTTGTTTTTCTCTGCCTGACTCATTTCATTCAGCTTAACACCATCTAGGTCCATCCATGTTGTTGTAAATGGCAAGATTTCATTCTCTTCATTGTGGAATAATATTCAATGGTATACATATAACTATTGATGGACATCTAGGTTGCTTCCATATCTTGACTATACCAGTAATGCTGCAAAGTACATAGGGGTACACACATCTTTTCAAGTTAGTGTTTTTGTTTCCTTCAGTTAAATACCCAAAAGCAGATTTGCTGGATTGTAAGGCAGCTCTATTTTTTATTTTTTGAGCAATCTCCATACTGTTTTCTATAGTGGTTGCAGAAATTTAGAATCTTACCAATACTATATAAAGGTTCCATTTTCTCCACATCTTTTCCAGCACTTGTTATTTGCTGATTTATTAATATAACCATTCTGACATCACCTCAATGAGGTGATATCTCATTGTGGTTTTAATTTGAATTTCCATGATGATTAGTGATGTTGAGTATCTATCTTTTCATATGTCCATTGACCATCTGTATGTCCTCTTTAGAGAAATGTCTATTCAGGTCCTTCACCCATTTTTAAATTGGATTGTTTGTTTGTTTGCTGTTAAGTTGTATATGTTCCTTATATGTTTTGAATACTAATGCCTTATCAGATATATCATTTGCAAATATCTTCTCCAGTTCAATAGGCTGTCTTTTCACTTCCTTTGCTATACAAAAACTTTTAGTTTGATGTAGCCCCTTTTGTTTACTTTTTCTTTTGTTTTGCTTGCTTGAGGAGACATGTCCAAAAAGATATTGCTAAGAGTGATGTCAGGAGAGTTTACTGACTATTTTATTCTAGGATTTTTATTGATTCAGATCTTACATTTAAGTCTTTCATCCATTTTGAGTTTATTTTTGAATATAGTATAACAAAGTGGTCCAAATTAATTTTTTGCATGTATCTGTCCAGTTTCTTCAACACCACTTATTGAAGAGGCTGTCTTTACCCCATTATAGAACCTTGCCTTCTTTGTCATAGATTAATTGACTGTGTAAGCAAGGATTTATTTGGGGGATCTCTAATCTATTCTATTGATCTGTATACCTGTTTTTATGCCAGTATCCTCTGCTTTTGATTATTATGCTTTATTGTATAGCTTGATGTTGGGAAGCGTAATACCTGCTACTTTGTTCTTTCTTAAGATTTTTTTTTTTTTTGCTATTCGGGGCTTTTGTGATTCTATATAAATTTTAGGATTAGTTGTTCTAATTAGTTGTTAAAATTCTCATTGGAACTATAATAGGGATTGCACTGAATCTGTAGATTGCTGTAGGTAGTGAGAACATTTTAACAATACCTCCAATCCATGAGCAGTGTATGGTATATCCTTCCATTTGTTTGTATCTTCAATTTATTTTTTCAATGTCTTATAGTATTGAGAGTACAGGCCTTTCACCTCTTTGAGTAAATTTATTCCTAGGTATTTTAAACTTACTGATGCAGTCAAATAAAGGGGTTGTTTTGTTAATTTCTAGGGCTTTGGTATCAGGGTAATGCTGGCTTCTTAAATGAGTTGGGAAGCATCCCTTTCCTTCAATATTTTAAAAATAGTTTTAAAATGTATTAATTTTGTTTTGAATGTTTGATAGAATTCACCTGTCTGGTCCTAGACTTTTATTTCTTGGGAGTGTTTTTTTATTATTATTACTGCTTCAATTTTATTGCTAGTAATTCATCAGTTTAGATTTTGTATTTCTTCCTAGTTCAGTCTTGGAATGTTATGTACTTTTAGAATTTAACCATTTCTTCTAGAGTCAAATTTGTTGGCATATAATTATAGTATTGTTTAATGATTCTTTGTATTTCTGTGGTATTGGTTGCCAATTCTGTTTATTTATGATTTTTATTTATTTGGGCACTATTTCTTTCTTTCTTGAGGAGTTTGGCTGAAGGTTTATCAATTTTATCTATCCTCTCAAAAAAACTAGCTCTTAGTTTTATTGATCTTTTCTATGTTTTGTTTAATTTCTATTTTATTTATTTCTTCTCTGATATGAACTATTTCCTTCCTTCTGTTTACTTTGGGTTTTGTTTGTTCTTCTTTTTAATTTTTTTAGCTGTAGAATTAGATTATTTACCTGGGGGTTTTCTTGTTTCTTAAAGTAGGCCTGAATAATTATGAACTGTTCCTTAGAACTGCTTTTACTGAAATCCCATAAATTTTGAAAATTTTATGAGTTGTGTTTTCATTATAACTCGTATCAAAATGGTTTTTGATTTCTCGTTTGATTTCCCCTTTGCTCCATTTGTTGTTCAGTAGCATGTTGTTTAATCTCCACACATATTTAGGGTTTTTTTTTCTTTTCAGTTTTCTTCCTATAGTTTCACTTCTAAATTCATGCCATTGTGATCAGAACCAATGCTTGATATGATTTCAGTCTTCTTGGATTTACTGAGGTTTGTTCTGTGGCCTAATATGCAATCCATCATGGAGAATTGTTCCATGTGCAGTTTAAAAAAATGTATGCTCTGCAATTTTTGGATGAAATGCTCTATAAAGTTATATTAAATTAATCTGGTCTAATGAGACATTTGAGGTCATTGTTTCCTTACCAACTTTCTGTATAGATGATTAAAATTCCCTATTATTTTTGTATTACTGGAGATTACTCCCTTTATTTCCATTAATAATTGCTTTATGTATTTAGATGCTTCTATGTTAGGTGTGTAGATATTTATGATTGTTACATCCTTTTCTTGGATTGACCCCTTGATAATTATGTAATATCCTTCTTTGTGTTTTTGTACATTTTTCATTTTAAAGTCTGTTTTGTCTGATATGAGCATTGCTACCCCAGATTTCTTTCTGTTTCTATTTGCATGGAATATCTTTCTCCATCCCTTTACTTTCAGTCTGTATGCATCTGTCAATTTCAAGCAAGTCTCTTGTGAACAGCATCTAGATGGGTAATAGCTTTTAATCCATTCAGGCACACTATGTCTTTGTACTGGAGCATTTAATCCATTTATATTTATAGTAATTATTGATAAGTATGTGCCCATTGCCATTTTGTTAACTTCTTTATTGTTTTTATAGTTTTTCTTTGTTCTTTCTTCTTCGCTTGATCACTTCCCTTGTGGTTTGCTGGGTTTTTTTAGTGTTTGTTTGAGTTCCTTTATTTTTGTTCTTTGTATGTCTTCTGTAGCTTTTTGGTTTTGTGATTACCATGAGGTTTATGTTTATCATTCTATACTAATAGCAGTCTATTTTAAGATGATAGGCATTTAAGTGTGAACATATTTTATAAGAACTACAGTTTTTCTTCCCTCTCTATTCTTTATATTATAGATGTCATATTTGAGGTCTTGTGTGTGTGTGTGTGTGTGTGTGTGTGTGTGTGTTTCTTATCTCTTAACTACATATTGTAGTTTGAGTTGAGTTTGATACTTTTTTTTGACCTTCAAAGTAGTTTTTTTAAATGTCCAATTCACTGTATTTATTAAATATTTGGCTTTAGCTGTGAGTTTTTTCCTTTCTCATACTTTCTTATTTCTGGTTATGGGTTTTCCTTTTGCCCTTAAAGAAGATCCTTTATCATTTCCTGTAGAGGAATATTTAGTGGTGTTGACTTTTTAGTTTTTGTTGTTGAAAGAGAGGCAAACTTTTTACCTCTCTTTCAAATTGAAATAATAACCTGCTGGGTAAATTATTCTAGGTTATGGTTCCCTTTCCTTTAGCACTTTAAAAATGCCCTACCACTGTCTACTAGCTTGTAATTTTGTTGCTGAAAAATCATATGATAGCCTTATGGGATATCCTTTTTATGTAACTTGTTTTCTTCTTGTTTCCTTCGAGATTTTCTGTTTAACTTATACTATTTTAAACTACAAGATGTCTGGTGTGGCTCTCTTTGGGTTCATCTTGTTTGGAATTCTTTGCCTCCTGAACCTAGATGTCTGTTTCCTTTCCCAAGTTAGGAATGTTTTTAGCCACTATTTCTCTCTCTCTCTCTCTCAATTTAAAATAAGAAACACTTAATTTTCAGAAAGGGAAAAAGTGAATCTTAGAAATTACAGTCTGATCAATAAATTCTAAACAAAATGTTGAAGGAACTGTTAAATAATTCATGAAGACAAAGCACTATTTATGCCAAGATTGATTCATGCCAAATTAACCTTTCTTCTGGCCACCCTCTGCCCCAATTTGCTTTTCCATGTTGAAAACATATTCCATGATGCAAAGTGAACATGAGGTATATAAAAGGATCCTGATAGAGTCAAAAGTAGTCTCTCAAAAACTGAATAAACAGAAGTAGCATAATAACTGTAAGGTGTTGATTGTGTGTAAACATATGACAATGATCATCTTCAGGTTTAATTTAGATGTACTGTAATGATCACATATTCTTATCATGGAGTCTTTACAGAAGAGAGCACATATTTAAAACAACAATCACTTAATGGTATTTCTGTTTTTGTCTTATGTTAACTAAGTTATCTAACAGGTCTTTATTGCATTTATTTCCTAGATGCCAGATTGTGCTACATGCTCAGGATGCAAAAATGGATAAGGCCCCAAACCTTGAAGGTGGGGAAAAAGAAATAAACAACTATGGAAATATTATAAGTATTATAGTATAATAGTACAATTAACATAATATAGTAATCAAATACTTATACCATAAATATTATTAAAAATTCTCAAATATTAGGCCCTGGCTGGCATAGCTCAGTGGATTGAGTGCGGGCTGCGAGCCAGACATCGCAGGTTCAATTCCCAGTCAGGGTACATGCCTAGGTTGCAGGCCATGTCCCTCAGCAACCACACATTGATGTTTCTCTCTCTCTCTCTCCCTCTCCCTTCCCTCTCTAAAAATAAATAAATAAAATCTTTAAAAAAAATTCTCAAATATTATTACAAGAGACAATGATAATACAGAAGAAGCAGTAGTTAACTTTGCCTTGATAATTCAGGGATTTGAGAAAAGAAAATTTCACAAAGTTCAGGAAAAAAAGATAGGTGTAAAACAATGTGGGAATATTTATATTGAGTCTTGAAGCATAAATGGTAAAAGGAAAACTATAATTGCAGGAAAGGGGACTAAGCTATGAATAGTCACAACTTCAGACAGAATTGTGTCCTCAGGCACCCATTAAAAGGCTTAGTACTCCTAAAAGATAATTTTCTTTAAATAAAGTTTCTGTTCCTTTCTCTCTTTCTTCTCCTTCTGGGATCCCTGTAATACAAATGTACAAGCACTTGATGTTTTCCAAAAGGTCCCTTAAACTATCCTCATATTTTTATTTATTTATTTATTTTTTTGCTCTACTGATTGGTTCATTGCCACTCTTCCGTCTTCCAGGTTGCTGATTTGTACTTCTATATTAGTTAATCTGCTGTTAATTTCTTCCAATGTATCTTTTACTTCAGTTATTATATTCTTCAGGTCTGCTTTATTCTTTAGTATAATTTCTCACTCTTTGTTGAAGTTGTCCCTAAGTTCTCCTTTTCCACTCTCAAGTTTAGTAAGCATTCCTATGACCATTTCTTTGAATTCTTAATCAGGCAAATTATTTGTATCCTTTTCCTTAGCATTTACTTTTCCTGGAAATTATCCTTTTTCCTTTATTTGAGAGATATTCTTCTATCTTTTCATTTTGTTTGACTTTCTATGTTTGTTTATATGAATTTGACAAAATAACTCTCTCTCCTAGTCTTGAAAAAGTCAGCTTATATAGAAGGATCCTGTCTGTAAGCTGTAGGCCTGTAGGAGCCAAATAGGTGACTAAGGAGATGGGGACACTTGCCTACCAGGTTATAGTGGCACTAGGTGAGGAGGCCAGGTGAATGTAGTAATGCCCTGTTGATCCTGCTTGCTACCTTTGCTCAAAGCTAAAATGAGCTCAGGTGATGTGTCCAGGAACTTGCTGCAGTGACCTTGCAGGTATGCCAGAGTACCTGGATAGAACCCCTGCCTACTGTATGGATTGGGGAGATATAATCAATGATACTCACCAGCACTTCCAATGCTGGAGAATTCTCACAGTCCTGAGGGAGTTTCTGCACCTCCAGTCTTCTCTCTACGGTGTCTCTCTTTGTTGTACAGAAAGTGGTCTTATGTAAAACTTACCTCTGTGTAGGCTTTATGTGCCAGGTGGTTTGGGGAAGCTGTTTGGAGTTGGGAAGGCACTTCTAGTACCTGGGTCACTGGCATACTCAACTTAGACAGTTCCCAGTCTGGAATGGAGGTCAGGTATCTGTGGTGATACATGATTGCTCCTGCTTGCTCTCTTTGAGGCAAAAGGCTCCAGGCAATGATTTTGAGTCCCTGATCTTGCATGTAGGCCAAAGCACTGGAATAGAGTTCCAACCTGCCCTATGGAAGTGGTTTGGAATCTAAACAATGGTATTCACTAGTTCCTCTGGCCTACGGAGTTCCCACAGCTCCCAGGAGGGCTCCCTTACCTTCCCAGCCTTCTCTATTCAGTCTGTTTCTTTTGTATGTTTTTAGAAGCTATCCATTCAGCTCTCAGTAGACTTGCAGGTATAATTGCTTTCTATATTTGTGTATTTTTGAGTTTGTTCATAGAAGCAGAGGGTGAGTTCATCATCCTCTAAAGCTGCCACAGTCTTGGACTTGTTCACTCAAATTCTGATGCTGAGGCCTATGAGTGGTCCTTCAATCTGCATACAAGCATGATTGCATGGAGTTTTACAGGACTTCTGATAGAGTTATACATTTAAATCAGGACATGCCTAACCTGGAATGCCCTGAAGCCTTTGCATGCCCTGCCTCGAGACTCCATTGCTTTCAGACTCCTGATGCTTTCTGCCCTACTTTTCTCTAACCAAATGCCATTCTAGGATTTTTGTATCTAATTATTTCATAGTGTTAACTGAATTGGTTTCCATGCTCTGAATGCATTGTAAAACTTATTTGCAATATGCCTGCCACCCTCCTAAAACTGGTTACTTTCCCTCCAATTGGGCTGGACTACCTAGCAGAACATAAACAATTTATGTATGTTTACTTGAAAGAAAAATCTCCTTTAGAGCTTATGCTCAAAGCTGAATACTGTCTCTGTTTAATTTCAAAATTCTGCTAAAAATGTTAAAATTACTCAAGAGCTATGTACCTAAAAAATCAAATGAACTCTTTTCATGTACAGTTATACAGATCTTTGTCAACATATATCAACCCCTTTTCACCTTTCATGATGTCCCTTAAGAATCTAAAAAGAACAATTAGGAAAATAAGATGTATTCTCAAATATACAGACTTTGACAAAAATACCTGAAACATTCGATCAAGTCTGTCTCCTGATGGTCCTTTGCTCCCTTTAATAGGTAATTTGATTGTGACTTTTCTGTGCATCTAATATATTCAAACACCCGAATATAATCTTTACCCTTTTTTTAAATAATCTGGCTGAATGATTGATTTATTCTTCCCCTGCCCATGTCTGAGCTAATATAAAATAGTTCTTCAATTAAGTCCAGCTGGATGATTCTGGGGACACTCCAGCAATAGATTTTCTTGCTAGGATCACTTGGCTGCCAGGTGTGTGCAAAGTGATCCTCATCAAAATGCTTCCTTTCTCCGTGTGCCAACAACACACTTAGAAAAGGGTTCACACTTAATTCCTGGGCATCCCTTGGTACTCTACAAGTGTGCATGCTGCTGGTAAACAAAGACTGAAATTTAAACCCTGAAGAGCTCTCTTACCTAAAGCATGAAATAAGTGAGGTTAGGACAAATACAAGAAAATACTGCTTTGTACAGCCTATGGTAAACTGAGGAAAAGCTACATAATATCAAAGAGTGCTATATATGGTGCCAGGTGGGTACAGGAAATATCAGAGGGGGAACACTTTGTGAAATATGTGATTGTCTAACCACTGTATTGTACACATGAAGCTAATACAAAATAATATTGAATGTAAACTGTAATTGCAAATAAAATTTTAAAAAAGAAAAGAAGAATGCTGGTCTTGGCTGGGTGGCTCAGCTGGTTGGAGCGTCATCCCATGGAACAAAAAAATTGCAGGTTTGATCCCCAGTCGGACGTGCACTGGAGGCTACTGACTGATGTTTCTCACATCAATGTTTCTCTCTCTCCCTCCGTCCCTCCCTACCTATCACCCTCCCTCCTTTCCTCTCTCTCTCTCAAATCAATTTTTAAAAATAAAAGAATGCTAGAGGCTGCAGATGTAAACAGGTTCAAAAGACATATGAAGTTTTAAAAATGTGAGCATTTCATACACGTATAAGCTTTGCAATATGATTGTAACTGTTTGGGGCTAATTTCAAGAAGAATGGCTATCCTCTTCAATTATTTATCTTGGTGCTTCTCCTAAAGTAGAATATTAAACTAAGGTAGCAGACACTTTTGTCATTGCTGTCATTGTTGACATGATGGTGTTTGGAAGAGGATGGAGAAATTCTCCATAAACTGATAAAAGAGGAACCAAGAAACATTTTTATTTTTCACCCTTTAAGTTCAAGAACTCTCTAACAGGGCATTCTTTGCCACTCATCATTTGAACCACCCACAGACAAACCTAAGGTTTTGCCTTGCCGACGGATGATAAAGCAGCCCTGCGACAATGTGGGGAAAAGATCAGATGGAGAATCCAGGAAGTGGAGTTTGAGTTCTAGTTCAGCTATTGAATCTCTATGAAAAGTTATTATTTTATTGAAAATAACTTCTCCTTTTTCTGATTAATGATTATATGTGTTCATTATAAATAACAATTCAGAAAAATCTAAAGCATAAAATAATAACTAGCCAATTTTCCACCATCCACAAAAACCCACTGGTTCTAATGTTTATATTCCACTGAATATACTTCTAAACAGCTCTCTGCATAACACAGGTATAAACACACAGCAAAGGGTGTGCCATTTCACATCGATGGCATCCTTCTCTCCGTGCTATTTTACACAGCAACGTGCTTTTTAAATTTAATATGTGTTGCAGACATTTTATTCAGTCAATACTTATAGCTTTGTTTCATCTTTATGGTTGAACTGTGTGCAAAGTGTTGCATTGTTTAGATGTACAGTGATTTTATTTGAGTAAAACATTATAGATAAGCATTCAGGTGGTTCCCATTTTTTTCTGCTATCAGTTAAATCTATGATGAAAATCCTTCCATCTATATCTTCTCACAATTATCAAACATCTTCTTAAAACAAAGTTCTAGAAATGGAATTTCTACATCAAATGGCATGATGATTTTAAATTTTAACAAATATGTTAAACTGCCCTCCAGAAATCTTACTTAATTTCTACTGTTTGCCCACAAACTGTACATGAGAGTAGCCAGTTGATTCTGGCACATCAACATTGACTAATGCCAACTTTTAATCATTGCCAATATGACTGAAAAAAAAAAGACATCTCAATTTTGTTTCTAAATGCCTTTCTTTTATTGCTTGTGACATTATCACATTTTAGTTAGGTCATTTACGTATTTTCTGGATGCTGCTAGATTGGTGATTTTCAATATTTTTTATCTCACGGCACACATAAACTAATTACAAAGATTCTGCAGCACACCAAAGAGTCTATTGTAATTTTTCCTGATCTGACAAAAAAAAAACAAGGTATAATTTTGATTTATTTGCACTGAGTGGTTATGGTCATGTTGGCTCTTGTCATTTTTTTTTTTGACAATCTAAGGGAAAAGAGGTCACTGCCCCTGACTAAAGAGGCAGGTACTGCATGTTTTAAAAATTCTTGTTACACATGAGTGTGCTGCAGCACACCAGTTGAAACTCACTGTGCTAGATAAATGACCAGCCTTACCTACTTGACCTACTCTTCTATTGGATTATTGACCTTTTCATGATAACTTATACAAACTATATTAGGGATATTAATACAGTCAGAGTTGACACATGTCATACATTTTTCCTACCGTTTGTGTTTGCCTTTTGACCTTTGTACATAGTATTTATGTAGCCCAATCAATTTTTTTATGGTTTCAGTTTTTTATGTCTTTCCTTATCTCATGATTATGAAAATGCATTGGATGAATTTCAACATCTGACAGTTAGCTGGACATCCAGCTTCCAAAGTCCAACATTCTGTGTGTTTTACTTGGTAACGTATTACTAACCTACTCTTTGTTTCCTGCACCAGTGTCCACTGTCATTCCTAAATTCTCTTCATAGCGCTAAGCAGATCAACATCAGCTTATCACTCTCACTGTAGTTATAGAAGCTGTCCATCAGCACTTGGCCAGGCCAGGGCTTGAATTACAAATTAGTTGCCAGGAGTGACTTTGACATAATCACAGAAAATAAACATTAGTTGTCACAGAAACAGCTGTTGTGGCTATGCTTACAAGACTTCTTTTTCACTCAGGTCCACATGTCTTGAATTGTGTACACACGTTGAGCCCAAGCTGAGGTCAGCAACAGCATTTGGAACAGTTGGCCCCTCCTGGCACTGGCTGCCCTGAGCTTCAAGCTGCTGGTAGGGTATTTTCTTGTTTGTTTCTTTCTTAATAATTTCATATAAATGAAATGAGTTTCCAAATTTTACTAGGCCCAAATTTTAATTCTATGGCACAAACCTAACAAGTGGCTAAAGATAAAACGAGGTGATTGAAAGTCAAATAGGGGGTCAGACATGAATCACTAAACATGAATTTCATCTGGAAATTTCTCCATAATATAGCAGAAGTAGAGGTATTTTTAGGTAGAGGTATTTAGTAGAGGTATTCAAGGTAATGAGAAGCCACTGTAAAAAATGAATACCTAGGGTTATGTATAATAACACAGCACCTTTCACTTAAAAGGCAACCTGTAAGTATTTGTTGAATGAATGAATGAATGAAACTCTCAAAGCACATTACTGGTGGATGGAATAAGGCTAAATTATATACCTATGGATGGTCATGATAAAGATATATGAGGAATTCTGCTCTCTAGTTTCTTCTTTTTATTGAATTTATTAGGATGACATTGGATTATAAAATTATATAGGTTTCAGAGATACAATTCTGTAACACATCATCTGTACACTGTATTGTGTGTTCACCACCCCAAGTCAAGTCTCCTTCTGTCACCATTTATCCTCCTTTTTCCCTCCCCACCTCCCCACCCCCCTTCACTGGTAATCACCATACTATTGTCTATCCCCTTCACTGTTATCCCTCATAGTCTGGGCTCTCCTATATTCTAGCTGTCTAATCACCCTATTCCCTGATTTGGGACACATGTAGCTAGTTCCCTCTACATAGTCCTATACCCTGATTAAGGCTAAGTAAGGAACTTGCTTCCTTAAATCATCTCTATCCTGGTCTTGGAGGACACAGAGCTCACTTAAACAAGAAAAGAGAAATTAGTTTGATTCAGAAGATTGGGATACATTTTTAGGTCAATTGTCCAGATATTGGTTTATAATGAGGCTTTAATTAACATAAAATCTGTGGACCACTTAGGAGGCCTAAAAAGGAAAATAAAATCTACTCCAAGTAATTTTAACAGAGAGAATTTAATGAGAGAACTGGAAGATGGGAAGCCACTGCTGGTCTTAGTTGGGGGCAGAATTATGGGTACAAAAGCTGGGGTCACCTCACAGATATTGGAACCATGGCAAGATCCACAGCTGCTGCCTGAGACACCACGTACTTTGCCCAACATGCCTCTTCCATCTGGCTGTTTCTGAGTTGTAGTCTTTATTTTTTATTTTACTATTACTTTTTTAACCCTCACCTGAGGGTATGTCTATTGATTTTAGAGAGTAAGAGAGAGAAACATTGATATGAGAGAAACATCAATTGGTTGTCTCCTGTATGTGCCCCAACTGGGGGTTGAAACTGCTATGTAGATATGTGCCCTGACTGGGATTCAAACCCTCAACCTTTTGGTGTAGAGGATGACACTCCAACCAACTGAGTCACCTGGCTAGGGTATGAGTTGTAGTCTTAAAAAAAAAAAACAGGCAAATGTAAGCAAATTATAGAACCCAAGAAGGGGATCGTGGGAACCTCTGATTATAGCCAGAAGTCAGAAGAGACCCAGACTTGTGATTGGCACCTAAAAGTAGGGGCAGTCTTGTGGGGCTGAGCCCTTGATCTGTGGTTCTGATGCTAACTTCAGGTGGATAGAGTCAGAACTTAATAGAATTGTGGGACACCCAGTTGGTATGCACAGAGAACTGAAGAATTTGTTGGTGTGAGGGGGGAAAAAAGACATTTGATGTCAGAAGTGAAATGTTGTGAGAGTATAAAGGAAAAAATTTTGTTCCCTTTAGCCAGTCACAAAAGGACAAACTGTGTGATTCCACTTATATGAGGTCCCTAGATGAGTCAAATTCATAGAGACAGAAGGTAGAACAGTGGTTGCCAAGACTGAATAGAGGAAGGCTTGGGCAGTTACTGGGAAGGGGTCAGAACAGGCTTTCCCAAGATGTGCTACTTTGGCATGTGGATTATTATGAGCTAAAGGCAACTGAGACCCTGCAGGCTCAGGAAAAACTTTGGCTCTTTTCTTAACTACCTAGAAGAATTTAAATTAAGGGTCTTGCCTGTGGTAAGAGTTATCACCAGAGATGAGATATCTTTTCTGATCTGTCTACTGAGCAGAGCAGATTTCTGATTACTGAACAAATAGCTCCTGTAATGACCTTTGTCCCTGCCGAAGCCCGCAGGCCTCTTACCTCATCCTTAGCTCGGGATGTCACAAATACCTCATTTTAACTTTCTGTCTCCGAAACTGTCATGTATGTGAAGTCCCTGACTCTCATTATGTGAGGTGTCCATATGTACACATGTAATTAAATTTGGTTATTTTTCTCTTATTATCTATGTCATATCAGTTTAATTACTAGACCAGTAGAGAGAACATAGAAGGAAAGTTTCTTCCTCTCCCACAACTGTTTAATAGGTAAAAATTTTCAGTTTGAAAAGATGGAAAGTTCTGGAGATGGATGGTGGTGATTGTTGTACACCAATGTGAATGTACTTAATGCCACCAACCTGTCCATTTAAAGTAGTTAAAATGGTAAAATTTACATTGTGTGTATTTTACCACAATAAAAAATATATTTACCTTGTGGTTTTCCTCCTGAACTTGTATCCATAAGTCTAAGCATTTAGGACATTTTAAATTATTGTACTTTTGCAAGTACAGTATGAGTCACAAGGGCTACACTTTGAGCAACTCAACACAATCTTGCCTTACAAGATTGTTTTGCAATAAAATGATGCTACATTGGATTCTAAGGGAGACAAGGCCCGATTAGGTTAGTCTAGACTGGGATAGCTGGATGAACTTAAGGTGAGAGAGGGGAAAGTCTGTCTCTCACTGTCTTGGCAATCAGAGCAGGTCAATGAACACTTTAGTCATCTAGGAATGGAATGAGCAATGCATCTCACCTGATAATTCAAGAAATAGGAGATGAGTGGTTATTTTCCCCTTTTTCTTTGTGCTCTTTAATTTTAATTTTTATGAACAGAAGAATGAGCAGAACTGAAGTGTAGACTTGCTGAGTGGAGAAAAGAGTATTTACCTGCTGAAGAGTAAGCTGGCTGAAGGTCTGCTGTCTCTCCCAGCTGTGCTTTCCGGCTTGTCATTAGCCTGGCTTTAGGATATCAGTCCCTGAGGATAGCAACAGGCGCTCAGGAAAATGGGCGGTTTCCAGCTACATGGTTAGTCTCTTGCTATCTCTCTCTCTTTCCTTGGGGAGAAGCTGGATTTGCCTTCAGACTGACAGACTCTCACAGCTTAGAGGTTTCCTCACCTCCACCTCTGTAGGAAGAAGAACAAACAGATGAAGAGTGGTGTAACTATATAATAATGACATTATTATTTTACCATAATGATAACTGTATAATAATGACATCATTATTTTACCATAACCATCATTGTGTGTTCTACATCACCACTGAGGGGAAGGACAGACACATGGCATTTAAGAACATGCTTCTGTAGTTAACACCCTTGAGAGTGCCTCACATATCCTAAGAGCTCAATAAATAACAGGTATAGTTATTAAAGCCTGTGTGTATCTCAGCCTAGAAACACAGGTATGTGGGAAATATTGCCTTATTTCCCATAAAACAACTCAATTAGGATAATGGGCACCCACTCCACCAGCATGGTAAGAAATTTCCCTCTTGGTGTTATTGGGATTCTCCCTGCCGCCTTGGCTGCACCAGAATCTGGAGGCTTATGTGTCCCATGCAGTGGGTGCTAGACAATCCCATCATCTAAGGCAAAATCCTGGCCACGTGGTGGCAGAAGCACAGAGGTACCCATCCATCACAGAATCCACACTCTCCCTTTCATTCATAGCCCTGTGGGGTGAGGGCTAGGGCAGTGTTACAGAGCAACAAGGCGGGGGGACCTGGGACGATATACTATTACCCGAAAGAAACCCCACAGGTTCGTTACGTCCACCACCAGAGGAAAGACGTCTCTCAATGTCAGAGATTTGTGAAAAGGAAAGGAAATGTTTATTTAATGCTATACAAACTTAGAGTAGTGACCTAATGTCTTCATCAAAATCCCAAAGTCCCTTAAAACACCCACAAACACACACAGTCCTTCCTTCCCCCTTTGCCCAGTCTGGGGTACTGTATTTCGGGAAATAGAAGTCTGTGGCTCAGGCATCCCCAGTTCTTCCCAGTAATCTGTCTCAGCTGGTAGACCTCCCTTGGTTCCTGGCACCATCAGCTGTGTTGCTGGGATCTCTGCTAAAGCTGAGGGGTGGTTCCCCCTTCTAAAGCTCTGGGGATCCCCACTCTGTCAAAGCCATGTGGTTCTCTCCTCTCAATGGCTGCAAGGAGGGGGGTCACCACTCTACCAAAGCCGAGTGGCAGTTCTCTGCTAAATCCTCATGGTGATTCTCTCCCTCAGGGCTGCGGGAGTCTCCACTCTGCCAAAGCCACGTGGTTGTCTCAATGGCTGCCGCCTCTGGGTTTAAATCCCCATGCCAATCTTCCTCTGCAGCCTCATTTCCGACTCCTCCTACAATCAGTTACACCTGCCAGCACTCAAATCCTTTCAGCTTTACTGGGCTGCCATCGTGAGTCTGGGCAGGTGTGGCCCCATGTCATGGAGCCAATCCTCTCCAAGCTCCCACACAGGTGCTGTAACTTGGGGGACCTGCCCCCCCCCAGTTACGTCTGGGTGGGGAAGTTAATTCCATTCCCCCGGCTCAGAGCATGGGGAATGGAAGTAACTTATTTAACATATTTAACATATTTATGTAACCAGTTAAAGATTATAGATGTGTTAAATGACCACCCAGAGGTTAGCTGCAAAGCTGTTGCTATGCAAAATAGCTCTCAAAGGCCTTGCTCCATTGTCCCTTCCCCCAACCCACACCTGTGGGTGGGTGGGCCGGGGGTGGGGGGGGGGGTGAGGACATCGTAATATTTCCTGAACACCTTGAGTTCTGGACCCCATTCCAAATCCCTATTTGGAGTCCCCCTCTTGGCTGCACCCTGTTACAGCAGGGCATTGGACTAGTTCTCCGTCTATAACTGCTTTGGAAGATACTCAGGCTTTTCCCTCTCAGTCAGCGAAGGTAAGAAAGAGATGCCACACCCAGCCAAGGTAAATAGAGGACAGATTTAACACAGGAACTATTTACAAAGGAGTGGGCAGCAGTTAGGAAAAGCAATAAGGAACAATGCAGGACCTTGACCTGGCAACTGTGGAAAGTCATTGCATCACTAGCCCTTAGGGTCAAGGAGAAGGAACTGTTCCCAGAACTTGGGGAGGGGCCCCAAATGGCACTGTGGCCTCCCATGGAGAGATACAGCCAACCTGCAGCTGCCCTGCAGGGAGGGTCACACTCCTGCCATCTGATCTCCTGCTGGTTCCTTCCACTGGCTAAACCCAACCAGGAAGCCAGAGAACAGAGAGTTCCTTTGTGCTCATTCACATTAGTCACCTGGGAAGGGATCAAGGAAGAAGGAAAAGGAACAAATAGAGAGGCCCTCAGGCCCTTCCATTCCAGGAAGCCTAGCACCTCCAGTGGCCCCACCACATGGTTAAGTGTAAATGGTTCTAGAATCACAGTCTTGCCTACAGCCCATTCATTAACTCCAGCACAGAGGGGACATATCTGGAAATGGTTTCACGTATAAACTCAGGGACAAGGAAGGCACAGTTCTTCCAAATTCTCCCTCAGTTTCTAATTGAGGTTTGATGTGTCACCAGTTAGTTTCCTCCCTTTGACTGGACATTTTGATCTACTTGTGTACAACTAGCTTTAGGTGTTATCCATAATAGAATTGGTGAGGATGAAGATTGTAGTAGAAGATTTGCTAGGGATTTAAGGAAGAGAGAATCAGAGAGCATAGTATCTGGAGCACAAGGAATGATGTGTACCTGTTGGAATACTGTGGTGTTGTGTATTTTTGGCTTGTGACTTGCAAAGTGATGTGTTGGATCCAGGGGATCTTAACTGAGCAAAGCTCTCCCCAGTCTTTGGCACTCACTTGCTTTCTTCCTGTAAATGTGATAACCCAAACTAGTTCAGCATAAGCCAAGTTCAGGACAGAAGAGATGCCTGCATTCTGTCACAGCAACAAATGGTGATGCTGTTTTTCAGATTGAAACTTTCCAGAGCTCTTCACAGACATATTTACACTATTGGATGTTTATGCAACCGTTCTTGCCTGTTTATTGTTATGGGAAGTGCAAAAGGAATGTTTATGTAGAGATTTCAGTAAATGGAATAGTTAGATCATGAAAGGCATTTATTTGAAAACAAGGACATGGTAGCAAATGTGGACTCGTCCTCTAGGCTTCTGTGGACAGACTTTCAGTGGGAGGCACACTTCATAACCCAGTCCTCCTGTGCACCTCTGACACACAGGGCTTCGGCCATGAGGACTTTCCAGTGGAGAACAGGGCTGTCCTTCATTCTCACTTTTTTTGTACTACAAGAGTAGGTTTTATTTTATTCTATTGATTTTTTTTTTTTGAGAGAAACAGAGAGAGAGACATTGACTTATTGTTCCACTTATTTATGCATTCATTGGTTGCTTTTTGTATGTGCCCTGACCAGAGATTGAACCTATAATCTTGGCAAATGGGAATAACACTTGAACTAACTGAGTTACCTGGCCAGGGCCATCGGCCTACAAGAGTTGATGCTGTTCCTCAACTGTCCTCTCTGAAACTCTGTTCTCTCAGAGAGTTCTCCTGCTGTCTGCTTGTCCTTCTCTGGCTCCCCAGCCAGCTCGTCTTCGCCTGTCATGGAATCTACAAATCAAACAAAGGAAATCTGTCTGGGGTAGAAGAGACTAGTTCTCTCCATCTAGGGACAGGTGCAGTAGCCCCCTGTGCCTTCCCACTCCAGGTAGGGTGAGGAAGAAAAAGCTGTCCCGCAGGCACCTGGCTAAGTAGGCCTTGCTGACCCTGGTGGCAGATGAGAAACACACAGTCCCTGAGCCAGACTTACAACAGGGCCCGGTGTGGCACTCAAGTGGCTGGGGAGGCACCCATCCCACTTACAACTCACCTCCTGCAGGTGTCAGAAGCACAGAGCCAGGTTCACAGAAAGATTAAGGCTGCCTACCCCAGAGAAAGGAGCACTGATGACAGTAACCACACAAAAAGATGACCATGGTAGCCCAGCAGTAAATGTCATTTACAGTGACCAGGAGAGAAAGATGTGCCAGGTTCCAGGTAAGAGACTCCTGCTCACATGATGTGTGACTATAGCCCACAACAGACTGTAAGCTCATTGATGTGAGGTTTCTTCTAGTTTGCTCAGGCCTCAGGGGTCAGGATCAAGCCACAATGCTTGGCACATGGAAGAAGTTTAATAAATATTTATTTTTTTTAAAAAGAATGAATAGTACTGATGAATGAACAAGTAGGTTTCATAATCTCATGAACAAAATGCCTGTGAGCACAGGCAATGGTGGAATGTCCTCATCTAGACGGCCAGAGATGAACTCCTGAAGCTCACGGGCCAGCTGGGAGTCCCCATGACTTGCTATCCTGTGCTGGCCAGTTTCTGGTTCCTAGTAGGGGCTCAAAACATATCTGTTGAATAAAATCAAGATGTTTGTTCCAGACCAATATGTCCTTCAGTTTTGGTTTCTGAGTTTTTGAAAGCTAGACCAAGAAATGCCTGCCTGCCTATTCCTCTGATAGTGTGGAAGGGAGGCAAGCGCCACAGCCACATTTAGTCTTCTCCCGGACACACCCAGTCCTGAACATAGCCCAGAATCCCGGGCCACAGCCCCCCAAAGCAGGTGCCACTCCTGCTCGAATGCGTCTGCTCCAGGGATAGCAGTCAGCCGGCAGAGTCCCTCTCATGTATCCACCCCCCACACTGTGTGCAAGCAGTGGTTGGGAGTTGGTGTGGAGAAAGGGATCACCCAGGGATGCTTCTGAGACCTGTTCCTGGAACTCAGGAAAGAGCCCTCCAGGCTAGCATGCCCTTACACTGGACCTCACAGAAGCCACCCATTATGTGAACACCCCACTTCTTTGCCCAGGCCCAGCTTCCTCTGGGAAGAGTCTCCATTCAGCCCTTCCCCACACTGATCTTCCCTGGTTCAGGGAAACCCCACACCATGCACAGGGGCTGATGTGAGGCTAGAGTCACCCCTTCTCAGCAAGTATTTAAAGAGCACATGTCCGTAAGATGGCTGAAATCTGAGGTAGGTGGTTAGGTAGGCTTGAGGGGGACCATCCAAGAAGGGCTTTGGCTCTGAAAGTTCCAAAGAACAGTCCAGAAAGCTGCTTAGCCTCAGCCTCCAGGCTCTGCCCCTAAGTGGTATCTGTTCTAGAGCCCCACTCCAGTAATAGTAGGTCAACCCAAAAGCTTTGAAACTACCCCAGGCCTTAGACCAAGCCCTCTTCATAGAGGAGGCCACCCACTCTAGTTTCTGCCTCAAAAGGGAGGCAATTAGATGATTGGGGGCTCTTGTGCCAGCATCCCCAGAGGCCCAGGGGGAGGGAGTTGCTCTTCCAATTACACAGCCTATAAAATGTGCTATTATACAGTCAGGTTTGAAGGTCATTAGTTAAATAAAACACAATACAAAAGGAGCTCATCTTTAGAACACACATAGCTTTTAAGTAAGTGCCTTTGTTATAACCTGGTCACAGCATGAATTAGGATGTGTTAGGGCAGGTAATGGTGATTTGGGGCTATGGTCATGTTCTATCACCCCTATTCATAAACTTCCTTATTTTGGTTCTTCTTCTTTTTTCTCTTCATGATCCTTTCCTTTCCTTTCCTTTCCTTTTCCCTTCCTTCCTTCCTTCCTTCCTTCCTTCCTTCCTTCCTTCCTTCCTTCCTTTCTTTCTTCTCTCTCTTTTTCTCTTTTCCTTTTCTTTCTCTCTTTCTCTTTCTCACTCTCTTTCCTTGACTGACCTTGACCTTGACAGAGGCATTCAGGGACTCTGTTGAAATTGCTACATTATGTTGTTGGTATTGGCATGAAAAAAGCTGCTGACCCCTATGTAGGTCTTTCCAAAGATTGGAGAGACCCTAAGAAATTATGTAATCCTAAAACAAATTTGGGTTCATTAATACAGAAACACAGAAAGCTCTGTTCTAACTCTTGGAAACTTAGATTCTAAATGAAATTAATGTTCTTATTATAAAAGAAATACAAGATCATTGTAAATAATTTAGAGATTACATGTAGCCAAAGAAGAAAACAAAATTAGCCTAAATCCTATCATCCCGGCATGACCACATTTTCACATTTGCACATATCCTTTCAAAGTATATTTATGGGCTACAGGGTGCAGTAACTTATTATTAAGCACCATTTTCCTCATAGAGTGACCTGCTTCTTTATTACCAATATATTATAATATTGTCTCCATGTTGTTAAATATTCTTCTAGGATGTTTCTAAAGGTTTCAGTGTTTCCTTTATGGCTATACTGTTCCTTACTTAACCAGTCCCTGTTGTTAGACATTTAGATGGTTTCCAACTTTGCCCAATTATTTTAAAAGCTGCAAGAAAGGTCTCTTTAGTTATATCTCTTCCCACATCCAAGATTTTTTCCTTAGGATAAATTCCCAGACTTGGAACTGCTGTGATAATGCAAACACCATTGCCAAATAGTCCCCTAAATCACCTGGCCCTGGTTATCCTCCCCATCCCACCTCCACCACCAAGGAGATGACTTTCAGAAATAAAAAATTTGATAAATAAGAAATATAAGGGTGATTAGGGATTGTTGCTCCCCCAAATCAGGCTTTTCTCTCCTCTTCAAGAATATGGTTTTAAAAGGCTTTAGTAAGATTTCTCTGTTTTAATTTTATAGAGAAAATGATTTATGGCTCAAGAAGCCCTCATAAGCATTCATGAGATGGGAGAGAGAGGAATTTCTGTAAATGCATTCCACTTCTGGTTTCCTGTATGCCCAGAGTTTATTAAACCAATCCCTTCATCTCCCCTAGAATCTTTTTTACCCAAGCAAATGCATCTGGAGTCAGGGGGACAGGGTCGGCCTGCTGTTTCCAAGAGGCAGTGCTGAAAATCCCTATCACCCCCCAGAGGTTCTGGGTGGCCTGGGACTACTTTCCTCCTACTTCTGTGCCTTGGTGCCAGCCACCTAATCTGAAGGACTTGCTGCAGGCAGCCTGCCTGGAGGCTCTGCCATTTGTCTGGCAATGTGAGATTCCTCCCTGGTTCTGTGACTGCCCTTTGGATGGCTGGAATATGTGCAAGCCCTGGGATGTCCTTGAGACAAGCAGGCTGAATGCAGAGCTGGTGTCCCCTTCCCATCTAAATACCTTACAAGGCAGGTGGGAGCAAGGGTCTGACTTCTTATCTCCTGTGCTCTGGACGTGCCTTATTTATAGCCCTGCTGGCAGATTGAGCAGCTGGCAGCAGCTACACACATGGTTGCGGTAATCCAGCAGAGTGGTTAGCCCTGTGCTGACGCTGTCCCCTACGGTCAGGCTGGAGCAGAAGACAGACAGGTAAGGGCCCCAGTTTTCTCTTCCTCCTGCCTCTCCCTTACCATCTTCCTCCCCTGTGTCTGCCTGGCTTAGACACCAGCTGTGCAAGCTTCATGCCTTGGGAGGGACCCTCTGACTCGGTCCCCTGGCAGGCCCCAGTAGAGACCCAGGTGGCAGCGGCACAACCCCTGCCCCACAATCTGCAGGGAAGAACAGTACCTGCCCTCCTAGAGCTACAGCAGGGGCCTGCAGGCATATAAAGAATATGGGAGGGCCCTGGTTCACCTTACCCTCTCTAAGTGGGAATCAGAATTTACATTGAGTTTTGAACACCACACAGTGTTTTTTTCAATGAGGACAGAAAAAGAAAAACATTAAAAATAAACATTGGATAGGGAAAAACCACAGTGCTCTGGAGATTTTTCTCCCTGGCAGGATTTCCTGAGACCCTGCGGTGAAAAGGCAAGTTACTGGTGAGTCTGATTATGCTAGCAAACCATGTTTATACAAGAAGACTTATTATGGCTGTTGGTTCAAAAGTACAGATAGCTGTTATGTGTTTTTAAAAGGGAATGCATTAATATTTTACTAACTTCTAAAGCAGAATATATGTGAAATTCACAGTACTCAGTAATGCTTGAGCCAATGGCATAAATAATGTTTTAATACTGATGGAATGATATATTGGGTTGACCAAAAAGTTTGTTTAGTTTTTTCCATAAAATAAAAGACACACTTTTTCAATAACTTTATTGATCTGAATAATTTGAGTATGTTGGTTATCTCCAAGAGCATGGTATAATGTCAATTGTTCTCAATATCTCAATTTGGTCACTATCAACTTCAACTGGTCTACCTGACCGGGAAGCATCATCCAGCAAAAAATATCCAGCATGAAACCTCACAAACCACTTTTGACAGATTCAATGTCACAGCAGCTTCTCCATACACTGCACAATTATTTTTTTGCATTTAGTTGTGTCTTTACCTTTCTTGAAATAATAAAGCATAATATGCCAAAAATGTTGTGTATTTTCTTCCACCTTCAATATTAAAATGACTACACAAAAATTCACTAATTTTGATAAGTTTTTTTAAATGTATGCTGATATGACAGCAGTCTCAATACAATCTAACAAAATTGTTTCAAATGAAGTCAAAGAAAACCAAGTGCTACTAGAGGTATCACACAGAAAAAAAACAAAAGAACTTTCTGGCCATCTCAATATATATGACAATAGGTATCATATACATATAAACATCTGCTAGCCAGACTCCACGCAAGGCACTTTATTAAGTCTAATCTAAAAAAAAAATTGTCATGTATTTGCTCTGTATAGGTTTGCCGTTTTATTTGTTTTATTGAGGAATGTTATTTCACTTTATCTTACTGCTAGGTTTATAACAAGATGTTCTGTGTCAAGTCTATTACATTTTGAGATCCATCCTACCTTATGAAAGTATTTAATGATTATAGTTTGGAGGGTTTTTCTAACATTAAGAAAATATTTGGGTGTACGACTTCCATGAAAAATTCCATGCTTCCCCAGGGAGCGTCCCAGGCTGCTCACCTGCCACCAGTCTTTGAGCACATTTTCCATTTTTAGACTGCATTTGTCCCATTGGCGTTTCCAGAGTCCTCCATTGATTCCAGATCTTGGAGGGCAGACCTCTCTTTTTAGCTCCACAACTCTTAACGGGAACCTGCACACTTTCTACTGGGTCTATAAAGTATTTCATATTTGAAATAGATAGCCAAGAAACTCTAAGTTTAAATCGTCCTCGCTCTCGACTCACTGTTAAAAAACAAAAGTCACTGAGTAAATTTTAAAGATCTTATTGACTTTACTCACCAATTCATGAATCAGTCAGCATCCAATCGATTGGAAAGCAAAGGGCTTCAAGTACCTGTGCAAAATGAAAGACTTTTATAGGCATAAGGGTGCAAGATAAGAAAGTTATACTGGACAAAGCAGTGGGTTGATTGTTACGAGGGCACTTTCCTCAGGGGATGGCGGGGAGTGCATGAGGCAGATCGCCTCACTCGTACTGGTCAGGTGTTTCCTGATTGGTTGGTTTAGGGCTCCATTCCTGGGAGAAGTGAACCGTAATTAAGTCTCAGTTTGGCGACATGGGGCTTAGCCTAAGCACTTCCATGTGCGGTTCGTTTTCTTCTTTGTAGCACCATCAAAGAAAGAGGTGAAATTATATTCATAGTGTTTATTTTCCTTTGTTCTTTTTTCTTAGTATACAGACGTGTTCACCATAGAAAATAGACTAGCGGAGAGAATAAAATACTCAGCATTTTATTGTTTATCTTAATTATTCTAAGAGGTCCTTGATTGTAAGACCAACTATTATGTTAATACTAGCTTTAAAAGAGAGGAAATATATTTCCACTATGTTGCACATTAATGTACTTTAAGATGAACCCCAAAATAACAAATTATGAAAGAAATATAAATTATAATTAAGGAATATATATGTACATATAGATATGCATATGTAAATACAAGTTATTTGGTTATCATTTTTCTTCCGTTTATAGTCATGTACTTTTACTGTGTATTTTAACTCTTACTGAATATTGGTTGTCTCTTTATGACACTATGACTTACTTTATTTAGTCCGAATATTGAAATATCCATAACAGTCAAATACATGGGAAGTAAAAAGCATAAACTGAGATTTAGATAAGTAATTTTTGCCACAATATAACTTGTTTTGAAGTATGATCTGCTAGTTTCTACACTATCAATGCTACCTACTGAACAGGAGAAAGACCCGACCACCTTGTGCCTTGGTCTGTATGCTCCCCATTTGTCTCACTGATCTTCTTCATCATTATTGATTTGTCAGCCCTTCATCACTTGGGCTCCAACATACTAAAATTAAGGATGAAAAAATAGAAAGAAACTAACATAAGGTGTGAGTGATTGGGTATTTAACAGATGTCTTTCATAAGTATCATTTATTTTTAAGTGTAAGTTTATAAAAATAAAATTAATTTGAACTCTGAGGACAATTTTACAATTTGGAGCTTTGTTTGAATTTAAAAGATAAATTTATATAGAAAGTAGAGAAATTAAAAAATAACACCAAAATGTTAAATAGAAATAAAGCCACGCCAAGGCAAAAACAGATGAAATATGCCTTGTGTGTTTTATTAAGAAAGTTGTGTAATTAGATTTTAAAGAAAAAGTGCAAGAATTTCATTTTGGATTTTAAGAAGTGAGGCTTCTTCTGTCGGATCTGCACGAAGGGGGCAGAGGCATCTGAAGGGACAGGGCACTGACTATTTTCATGTTGAGAGCACCTTCCACCTGGGCTAAAGTCTGTGCTGATCAATCTAGACTAATTTTAAAATGTCAGTCCATGGTTTAACATGAACGCAAAATAGAAAAATACATGATATTAATTATTCTACTTCTCTCTTACTCATTGCTTTGTAGGAAGATAAAATAACTATTATGGAGGCACAAGGGTTCTATGGCAACATATTATGTGTAATAACTAAAATGATAAAAGGTGCAATTGCCCAGGACTTCCGGCCAAGATGGAGGTGTAGGTAGACATACTGGGCCTCCTCGCACAACCAAAAGTAGGACAACAACAAATTTAAAAACAAAAAACAACCAGAACTGACAGAAAATTTACCTGTATGGGAGTCCAACAAACAAGGAGTTAAAGAAAAAACATTCATCCAGAACTCTAGCAGGGGCAGAGATGGGCAGCCAGGTAGAGAGGACACCTGGTAAGGCAGTGGCTAGAGGACCAGGGCGGACAAGGTGATGGCTTGCAGACTGGGTGGTCCCACATTTGCATGCAGATAAACTGGGAAGAACAACTGGTGAGCAAGACAGAACACGCAACCCAGGGTTCCAGCATGACGGAAATAAAGCCTCAAAGCCTCTGACTGAAAACACCTGTGGGGGTTGAGGCATCACTGGGAGAAACTCCTAGCCTCATAGGAGAGTTCGTTGGAGAGACCCACAGGGTCCTAGAATGTACAAAACCCACCTACCTGGTATCAGCACCAGAAGGGCCCGATTTGATTGTGAGTAGCGGGAAAAGTGACTGAGAGCCAGCAGACAGCAAAGCAAGTGCCATTGTTCCCTCTCAGACCCCTCCCCCACATACAGCATCACTACACAACGATGTGATTGTCCTGCCCTGGTGAATACCTAAGGCTCTGCCCCTTACTACATAACAGGCGTGCTGAGGCAAAAGAAAAAAAAAAAGAGAAAAAAAGCTCTAAATGAAAGAACAGATCAAAGCTTCAGAAAAAATACAACTAAGCAATGGAGAGATAGCCAACCTATCAGATGCACAGTTCAAAACACTGGTGATCAGGATGCTCACAGAATTGGTTGAGTATGGTTGCAAAATACAGGGAAAAATGAAGGCTATGGGAAGTGAAATAAAGGAAAATGTACAGGGAACCAACAATGACATGAAGGAAACCAGGACTCAAATCAACAGTTTGGACCAGAAGGAAAAAGAAATATTCAACAGGAACAGAATGAAGAAACAAGAATTTAAAAAATATATGAGGAGCGGCTTAGGAACCTCCGGGACAACTTTAAACATTCCAACATCCAAATCATAGGGGTGCCAGAAGGAGAGAAGGAAGAGCAAGAAATTGAAAACTTCTTTGAATAAATAGTAAAGGAGAACTTCTCCAATCTGGCAAAGGAAATAGAATTCCAGGAAGTCCAGGAAGCTCAGAGAGTCCCAAAGAAGTTGGACCCAAGGAGGAACATACCAAGGCACATCATAATTACATTAGCTAAGATTAAACAGAAAGAGAGAATCTTTAAAGCAGCAAGAGAAAAGGAAGTAGTTACCTACAAAAAAGTGCCCATAAGACTATTAGCTGATTTCTCAAAAGAAATCTTGCAGTCAAGAAAGGGCTGGAAAGAAGTATTCCAAGTCATGAAAGGCAAGGGCCTACATCCAAGATTACTCTATCCATCCCTGGTCCAGGCACAGATAGGCAGCAAGCAATCAATGCTTCTCTTTTAAATTATTGTTTCTCTATCTTCCTTCCTCTGTCTCTAAAATAGCAATGAAAATATGTCCTCAGAAGAAAATTTTAAAAAATAGTAGCTAAAATTTATTAAATGATCACTATATCCAGCAACTATGTACCAGCTAAATGCTCACAATCACCCTATAAATATTACTAGTATTATTATTCCTATTTTCAGATAAGAAAACAGTTTTAGAACAGTGTTATCCCCTATAGGTGTTGCAACCAAGTTAAAGATACAGTCTGGCCCTGGCTGGTGTGGCTCAGGTGGTTGAAGCATCCTCCTGTAACCAAAAGGTTATAGGTTCCATTCCCAGTCAGGGCCTGTACTTAAGTTGTGGTTCCATCCCCCATCTGGGCACTGACGATCCTGGTCAGGGTGTGTATGGGATGTAATCAATGGATATTTCTTTCTCACAGTGATGTTTTTCTCTCCCCTTTCATCTCTCACTACAAAGCAATGAAAAAAATGTCCTCAGGTGAAAATTTTAAAAAAAACATTAAAAAAAATATGGTCTGGTTTCAAGGATTTCATAATCTAGTGACATTAGAATAACATGAGAGTAATATTAAAGCTATATGCAGTGAACAGTGTGGTTTGAATCACAGGTGCTATAGGAATGGTATGTAATAACCCTATAGGAATATTACTTGACTAGGTAAAACATACTTGCGGTAAATTTTACATAGAAAAATGTAGGGACCCTAAAGGAAGTAAAAAAATAAAAGGCCCGGACAGGTGGGGAAGGCTGTGAACAATATGGACTTGGAAACAAATAGGATTCGTCCTGCCAAGTGAAAGGTGTGTCCTGTGTGTACAAGACGGTGTGCTAAATGTGTCGGGGAGCAGGAACAACCACTGGGGACAATGGCTACCTTTCTTTGTTCTTTTTGAGACCTTTCTAAAAACCAACACTTTGTAAGAGGAAATAAAGAGGTCTCTTGCTACCCAGTCTGAAAAAGAAAAAATCTTCTCTTTAAAGAATCTGAACTGGTACTTATTTGAATTCTAAATTTAAAATAAAATGAAGCTCTGAGTTAGGGAAGTCGTAGAAGCTGGCACTGGAGTGCATACCATGTGCACATGTGCCCACACATGGTGACCAGAGAAGCAGCTCTGTGAGGACCTCTCTGGGTTCCTCATCAATGTATAAGGACTCCAAGGTGCTCAGGAGTAAAGGGGCTCAGAGCCAAGAGGCGGGGCAGCTCAGGTATGAACCCAGGCAGTGCACTGCCAGCAGTGACAGGCATCTGACCAGAGACTATTAGGAAAGTCTCCACCATGAAAACAGGATCTCACCTTAAAAATGAGTGAGGGCTTTTAAATTACCCCCCTTCTAAAAAAAAATTCTCCCTGTATTTCCAGTACCTTCTCAAGAACACGGGAAGGGTGTTCACCTCTTTAGTTATACCCCAATAGCTAGCACAGTGTTTTGCACACAACAGCTGCCTGTAAATATCTACTAAATTGTTGTGTTTAACTCAGGTGTAGGAAGTATTAAGATCCACAGAAAGGAGCCAGAAGTGTCCCTTGTCACTAGTCCTGTTCCTCTGCAATGCTGACTCAAACAGGTTTGAAATCCACTCCCCACCCTTTGATATACAGCACAAGGACAGAATGGTTTCAAATCTGTTGCAATAAACCCTAATATTTCATGATAATGTATCTCTGAGGAATAAATCCTCTGACTTGGAAGTTTTTATTCACCAAAGTCTGTGTGTGAGTGTGTGGGGGTGAGTGTGTGGCCGGGGGATGCAATGTGGGTGGTGTGTGTGAATGTGTGTGCTTGGTTGGGGGGTAGGAAAGAGGTTGGAGATGCTGAGTAGATTCTAAATGGTGTAAGCTTCCTTTTTCAAAAGTTCTCTAATTTTGTTCAGAATCTCTTAATTAACCATTAGGAAACAACACCATTTTGTTCTTTTAATTTAATTTAGTTAAATAACAAAAAAAATACAAGTTAGAGAGAATAACCTCCTTCTTTCAAAGCCTTAACTTTAATTACACTGAATTATGAACCAAACATTATGCCTTCCAATCCTTAAAGCAAAAGACAGAGGCCAGTAAGACTTTAAAGTCAGTTAGATTCAGTAAAGAAATCATAAAGTGCATGCAACAATGAAAGTGAAGTTTTATTATTTTTTAGATTTTGTTTATTTATTTTTAGAGAGGGGAATGGAAGAAAGTGAAGAAATTTTAAAAGTAGGTGAGACAAACCCCTTTTAGGCACCTTTCTCTCTCGTCCTGCAAACTGAAAATGAAAAAATCCTATAAACAGGTGCAAATTTGTTGGCACTCAAATTAAGCAGCACCAGCAACTATCCAAGTGAGGGAAGAAATATTTACAACCACAGTTCCATGTCTAAAATACTCTCAGATGGAAAAACTCTGAGGACAGTGAAGAGGGCAGAGTGAGGTCCTTCTAATCAAAACAGAGTTCTCAACAAGTCAGGAGACTTGGAATTCACAGTGACAAGTTCAACATCATTTAAGTAATGAAATTTCTACAGAGGAATTGATAGAGCCTTCAGCCACTGTTAAGCAGCAGCAGTAGCAAACCCTCCAGTCTGGCTGGGGGTCAACTCCGGCAGGATCCTGGCACCACGCCCAGAGCTGTTTCTACTTTTGTGTACAGTACTTCACTGTTTCCTGGGCAGCCGCAGCAAACCTCTGCCAGCTGGAGCAGCTGGGCAGCTCCACAGGTCAACGTGAGCTCAACTCAACCACGAATCTCTTTTTAAAATTTGTTATCATTTTCATAACAAATTAGATCATGTCTCTCACCTGCTCATAACTCTCCAATGGCACCCCAAATCAAAACACAATCTCAATGCTACATAACCTACAGAGTCCTACATTGACCCAGGCCCTGGGAATCTGATCTCATCTCCTCCCTTTCTCCCTCTCCACTTAGGATGCTCTTCCAGTCGCACTGCCCTTCCCCACACTGCCCTGCCCCAGGGTGCTTTCACTTGCTAGTATCAGTGATCCCCCTGCCAAGAAAATCACACACCTTCCTCCCTCCTTCATTGACACCGAATCTGAGATACACCCACCCCAGCTAAAATTACACTGTCTAGCTCCTTACCCTGATCTACATCTGTTCAAAGCACTTGTCTCACACATATCCGCACTCACAGCTACATATGTGTCAGTGTTTGTGTGTCCCTGAAGAACATGTGAGCTCTAGTTGCAGCAGATGCTCGCTATTTTGTTCACTGAGATGTCCCCAGGACCTACAGCAGTGAGTGGCACACACTAGGTCCTAAAGAAGTGTTTGTTGAAAATGAAGGCTCAAATTCTTTACAACTTCTCACTGTAATTCATATATCAGCATCCATCACAAAGCAGTCTTATCAGGACCCAAGTCTAATGTTCACCTGTCCACAACTTAAACCTCATTTCAAAACTTTCACTACGTTCGCATTTTGTTACAAGAGACAAGTGGGACCTAAAAGTCAGGCCCTTTGGGCTTCGATCCCAGCTCTGCCACATACAACATGCCCAGGCAAGAAATCACCTTCCCAGAGCTTCCTCTTTAAAGAGAATAATGACAAGAACCTCTTAAGGCACTTTTAAGGACCCAACAAGGCAGTAAAAACACTAATAGCTACCATTCACTGAGGAGCACACGCCATGTGCCATAAAGCATGCTGTGGGTTTGCTTCACGTTGTCCTATCTACACAACGACCATATGACGTAGGCACCATTAGCATTCCTGGTTACAGATGAGGTAGCAAAGGAAAATCCAGAAAAGTATCCTTAACTAAGGAGATGTAGTTGCAGATGCCATATTAGTTTCCCATTGCTGCTATAACAAACTATTCCAGCCTGTTGTCTGAAAGCAACACAAATTTGTCGTACAGTTCTGGAGGTCAGAAGTCTGAAATGGTGTCACTGGGCTAATGTCAGTGCCAACAAGGCTGGTTTCTTTGGGAAAGAATTGGTTTTTGGCTTTTTCCAGCCTCCAGAGGCCTACTACATTCTTTGGTTCATGGCCCTTTCCTCCACTTTCTAAGCCAGAGTTAACATTTTAAAATCTGACTCTGACTCTCCTGCCTCCTCTTTCCAGTATAAGGACCCCTGTGATTCCGTGGGGCCCACCTGGATGATCCAGGATAATCTCCCTAATCAAGGCCCACAGTTTAGTCACCTGCAAAATTCTCTTACAAATTTTGGGGATGAGATTGTGAGCAGCTTTGGGAAGCCATTATTCTGCCTCCCAGTCACTGAGAAGCAGACATGGGATTAGCCCTGTCATAGTCTCCTGCCCACTGCACTACTTAGCACACAGTACAGCCTTTTGGTTTCACAGATCTTTTTTCCTTGGTTATAATGAGGGAAGGATGAAAACCTTGGATCTCAGATTTGGATTTTATATGACACTAAACTGGATGATTTGTCCCCTTGTGGCCTGCAATGCACAGGATGCCAAAGAGTCACAGTGAACTCTAAAGAGCACTTTATCTTAATGAGCCAAGTTTTAAAATATTCAGTCTCCCTTTATCCTCACCCATAGTATTGACCTTCAAGAAACCATAAATATTCCATAAAAGTAGGTTGCAAAGTAGCAATGACCTGTTTGGAGGCCATACTGCTCACAGTGGGGAAGTGTCTGGGGAGAGGGGGCTGAGTCACACCCCAGGGCAGTCCTGGCACCAGGATGCCCCACAGTAACACAGCAGGTGGAGAAGAGCCCATTAACACCCAAGAGGCACCAGGGCTGGCTGGGTGACTTTGCTCAGGGTGCTCCAATGAGGTATTCAGGGCCCAGCAGCACAGGTAACGGTGATGGGAGGCTGGGGAAATGCCAGCCGGCAGCAAGGCAACCTGATGCACCAGGATCAAAGAGACTGGGCGCTGAGGCCACGTGTTGGCCACGGGGGTCGTGTGGTGCAGGCGTCCAGGTCATGCTGGAGCCTAGGATGATTCCAAGCTCTCAGGATCTGGAAAGGGTCTGATGCAGTTCTGGAGCCAGGAAGACTGGGGGAAATTAGAAGGGGAACACAGCTCACCAAGGCCCCTGATTCCCAAACCTGTGGTAGTTGAACTATGTCAGACTTCTCTTGAGTGGCATCAGGTTGCCCCTAGATATACATGAATACCCTCTTCTGACTTGGGGATGGCTCAGGAGCCACCATGATGGGAAGCACGTGAAAGGGCTCAGTGTTCCAGATGGAGGGACTGGGGTCAACTTGGAGGGTACCCTGGTCCACAGGAACCAGGCATGTGGCATGATCATGAGTTTCAGGGGCAGGTATCCAGTTGCATTATTCCGACCCTTTCTGAGAAATTAGTAAACAAACATATGAGCTGTATGTTTTTGTGATAAAGTGATAATAATAATACAGATTGTGTGCCCTATATATGTTTTCCTCAATTATCCACACTTAGGGTGACTATAGAAATTATGGTCAAAACTGGGGCACTTTGAGAGGCAAAGAGAATGCTTTCAACAAGTATGCTGGGTCAACAGGTAGAAATGGGCAGGTCCGAGGGGCCCCTGCTGCGGGAGGGTCCAATCTGTGGGCCCCACGGCTCCTTGTTTTACAGGCACCAAGGGGCCCTGTGGAGCTGCCTTGGATGGAAAAACATTTAGAGGGATCTTTCAATCCCCATAAGCTTCCTGCCACCTCAGACATTTTTATTCTTTCCACAAGGAAGATAAACAACCCTGAAGTAGGATTTCCTATAACATACAACTAGGCTGTGACCCCCTTATACCGGCCAGTATGTTAAAATCAAATGTGTTTCTTTCTTCAAGAGACTATGACTTTGAGTTTCAAGGCCTCACCTTGCAGCTTGATTTTCTTTTGTGACATTTTCCTAAATTGAGGTGCCTTTCTTCTCTGCTGTCACTCTACAAGAAACCATGAGCTCACAAAAAGCTTTTTTCTGGCCTGAGTCTGGTCTAAATGCAAGTTTTTCAAACTAGAAACCAGTTTCATAGCTCTGCGTGAGCCAAGAAAATCATTTAGTGGATTGAGATCTACATATTTTTAACAATAAAATAAAATACACTAGAATAAAAAAAAATAGAAGAGAAGAGAACAGAATATGTCTCCCGTAGTAAGGATAAGCATTATTTCATAATAATATTTTTCCAGCACCACAGGAAGGCTGTGTGTAAAACATCCTTCCTGGTGTGGGCCGTCGTCAGAGCTGGTGATCCATGGCTGTGGCCATACTTTCTGGTCCTTTTTTCCTTTTGCCTGGATCCTCACAGGGCCAAGGGCAGATAACTCACTCCCACGGGCCTCTCAGACATCCTTCTCTGCAGACGGCCTAGTTTGATCCTTTGGGCTGGAGGCAATGAAGTGGTTTCCTACCTGATCAGTTTTATAGACATGAGTCTTCATGGAAAAAGTAAAAGATCAAAACAAAACAAAAACCTGCGAGGTTCACCAAAGAGTGAAAGGGTTCTGTGAGCAGATCTCTGAGAAGATAAAAAGCAACGTGGCTAATTATTAGGAACCCCACACCTCTTCTGCACATCCACTGCCCAGCACTGTCTGTGCCCAACTGTGCAAGTACAGATTGTTTGTGTGTGCCTGTTCTAATTCACCCCACTTATGTGTCCAAAAACAGGTAAAATATCTCACAGCCTGAGGGCCTGGCTCCTTCCTCATTGTATTAGGGTCTCTGCAGCAGCCTCTTCCTGTAATTCACAGAAGGTCTGAGGGTGGTTAACTGGTTACCCCCACATCAAAGACTGCCTTTTATGACCACTGGCTAGGGGGAGGGAGAAGAGGGGATCCTGGTGCTGAGCAGAAGGGAGCCACACTAAGCCGGCTGTCTGGAAGGAGTGATAAAGCCAACTGCATAGGTATTTTAATAGACATGCTGTTTCCATTCTTTACCATGTGTTTTTCATCCTGCTTTGGTTATTTTTGACTTGACTTACGGAGCTCTGCTTCTTGGTTAAAGTAACTTAGACTAAGCAATTGCTTTTTTACATCAAAAATGCATATGGATATTTTGGGTGGGGCTGGGATGATGGTAAGGGGCTGAGACAGAAAGCACATTGCCTTTCAGGAGGCTGAGTATTTTTCTCTTACCTCTTCCTTGTGGGAGTACAGAACCTATGTTTCCAAGAGCCCAGAGCACCTTGACAAATGCAGATGGCAAAATACTGTGTCCACTGTGGATAGGCACCCCCAAAGGGTGATGAAATAGTATGGCCATTAACTGTCAGGGAGGAAGCCGGTATCTTTTCAGACAGGCAAGATGCAAAGATACACAGCCTTCCTGCTCCAGCAGTGTGGTGGACTCATCTGAGTGATCCAGCAAGTACCCTCTCTTTGTACCACAATTTCCTCTCCTCTAAAATGCAGATAATTATATTTGTAAAGGGTTATTGTTTATGAAATATGCTTCTGAAATCTTCAAGTGGCTCTCAAATAATTAAAAATTAAGCTACAATTTGCAATCATTTGAAAAGCTGTACTTAGCAGCCCCTACCTCATTCAACACTATTGGCCACTACTCCTTGAACTATTTTAGTCATTGATGTCCACTCTCTCTCTCCTGGTTCCCCCATCCCTGATCTACATGGATGCTTCTTCCTCTACCTACCTGTTAAACTCCAAAGGCTCCTGGAACTTGACCTTTGACCCAGCCCTCACAATCCACATCCCCCTTGGGTTACTTACCCACTCCATTGGTTTTTGTTGTTTTTAAACTGCCATTTGGCTAGTGAATGCTTACAGCCCTATCACCAACTCCATCATCCTCCAGCTTGTTCATACAAGCTTGGGAAATTTTTCTATTTGGATGGCCTTCCTGAAAACGCTTCAGTTTCAATAGGTCACAACTGAAATCATCCTGTACCACAAACTTGTTTTTTCCATTTTCCTGATGATGGTACCTGTCGTTTATCTAAGCCAAAGAAATTATCTTGGATGCATCCTCAGGATCCAATCATCTATCGTAATTTCTGCTGATTTTATGTATTTAAAATTCTTGAATGACTCCTACTCCTACTACCAATGCCCTCATTCCTAATCTACCTTCCTTTGAAAGGACCAAGGCAACAGCCTCTTGTCCTCGGGTTTCCCAGGAGTGAGGTCTGGGTTTTATTGAGGAAGTGCCCCAGCAGGCAGTGGGGAGGGGAGGAAGATCAGCAAGAATGTGATTTCAGGCCAAGTCCCAGCCTCAGCCAGACCCTGCTGACGGGTTTGACCTGACTAAGGAAGGGAGCTGCACTGCCACTTCCCCACATCTGCCAGTGATTGTCAAGGGCACCCCAGGACAGGAAGTGACACAGCTCCGATACTCTAAAGGCACTCAACACAGAGACAGTGAAAGAGCACTGGCAGAACCCCCTATGCTCCTAAATGAGCCCCTGGTAGATCTCTATACTTGAGTCAAAGTCATCTACCAAAATCAAAGAACGAGCCATGTCAGTCTCCCACCTACGCCCTCTCATGACTCCCAATCTCCTAGCTGTACTTTGTGGAAGTGGCCTCCATTCCCATCTTCACAGGTATCAGAATTAGACAGGGGGATGGAGTCTGTGTTAAAATACAACATCCTCTCCTGAAGATTCATGCTGCCCACTGGCTCATTAAAGGCTCTGAAAAGTCCTGTAGTAAAGACACCTGTTAATGTGTTTAACTTGGGAATTACCAGCCCTATCTGACCTTAATCTTAAGTGTTTGCTTATATGTGTCATGTGTGAGGCACCTTTTACACATACTACCTGCAGACCTGAGTGGGAGATGCTGGCCTAGAGGAGAAAGCTCCTTAGCATGGCATGTAAGGTTTTCTATGGCTTGGTCCCACCTCCTCTCAGCCTCATGTCTGGCTCTGGTAATGCTGAACTGTGTGCAAGACTTGACACAGGCCTTGACAGGTCACAAGGGCCTCTGTGTCCCATTAATGCTCTCCAATTGGCCACCTCTTAATGTTTCTGTCAAGGCTCAGGCCAGGTGATATCTCTTCCAGGAAAAGCCTTCCTAGGACCTTATATTAGTTAGAGTTCTCTAGAGAAACAAAACTACTGGTGTGTGTGTGTGTGTGTGTAAGAGAAATTGATTTATTATAAGGAATTGGCTTCTGTTATTACATAGACTGAGAAGTCCCAAGACCCTTAGGGTGAGCTGGCAAGCTAGATACCCAGAAAATTAAATGTTGTATTTCAAGTCCAAAAGCAGGGAAAGAACTGATGTCCCAGCTTGAAGGTAGTCAGACAGAAAGAACTCTTTTTCACTCCAGGGAGGGTCAGTGTTTTGTTCTATTCAGACCTGCAATTGATCAGATGGATCCACCTTCATTAGGGAGGGCAATCTGCTTTACTCAGTTACCAATTCATATGACAATCACACCCAGAAACACCCTCGAAAAAATGCCCCAAATAATGTTTGACCAAACATCTGGGCACATAAAATTAACCATGACAGACCTTCAGGTCAGGCTAAGAACTTTCCTTTGCTACCATCACTTTCTACCCATACACTTTCCATATCTTTGTTGTTGCTGTTGTTTTACCATCTTAATCATTTTTAAGTGTACATTTTAGTAATGTCAAATATATGCATGGACTGAGGCTGGGATTTGACCTGAAACCATGTCCTTGCTTAGCTTTCTCTCCTTCCCTGTTCTGTTTGCCTGTTTCCGCCACAGTTGGGCAGCAGGTCTCCAGAGCACTCTCATACTGCAGCACTGAAACCTTGTGCCTACTGAACACTAGCTCCCCATTCCCTCCGCCCCCGCCCCTGGCAGCCGCCATTCTACTTTGTCTCTATGAATTTGACTACCCTGAGTGCGTCATGCAGGCGGAATCATACAGTATTTGCCTTTTTGTGACTCTTATTTTACTTAGTATAACATCCTCAAGGTTAATCCATGTTGTAGCAAGTGTCAGAATTTCCTCCTTTCCTGAGACTGAATAATATTACGTTGTATGTATAGACCATGTTGTGTTCATTCACCCATCGATGGGCAGTTGAGTTGCTTCCACTTCTCGGGTGTTGCGAATAATGTTGCTATGGACATGCAAGTGCAAATATCTCTTTGAGACTCTGCTTTCAATTCTTTTGGATATATGAGTAAATGTACTCAGAGTGGGATATACTTTCCAGAGCTGAACCCTGACCAGATCTTACTGGGCTCTCAACTCTACCCAGCTGGCTCCCTCCCTCCCAGTTACACTGGACTTTAAACTCTGGAAGGAATGGGCTGACGTTTCTTTGTTTTTGTGGCATTGTGAGGATGAATCACTTAGCAAATAGGAAGTTTCTGACTGATAATTTCTTCCTGCCCACCGTCTTCAATCCAATTGTTATGAGAAGGATGTCAGATGAGCTTTTATTGTCAAAATAGCCCTGAGTTTCAGGATCTTTTACAAATTATTTATTTTAAAGATTAGGATTTGGGGTGATCAGGGGAAAAGAATTCTAACTATAACCAAGAATAAGAAACAAGTGCTGTTAAGTTGGGCTCAAAAATAATTAATGCAGAAAAGATATTGTACATTATACTTTGTTTTCTTTAAAAGTTCACTTTAAATGTGACAGGATTGATCTTTGGTAATACTCTTTCTAAAGTTATCATTTGTTTTTATTTTCAAAAGTTACATTTTGAAAGTTTAACTCAAAAATAATACTGGGAAATTATGTTAATATCCTTTAATTTTTATCTACAGTTTCAAATATAGTGGGCTGTCTTTTTAGGATCAGCTTTATTAACTGAGATAAAAATGAACAAGTCTCATTACCCAAATGAGTACCACACACACGTGCCCACAGAGGTCCATTTGGAATTCTTTCATGTTGGTTTGTATTACTGTTCCCCTCCCTTAAGTTTCATGAGGATTTGGTTCAAAGCCAAAATGGTGAACATTTTGCAAGCGATGAAATAGAACTTGAAATCTTAAAATAAAAACCTTTTATGTACTAGACCCCTGGAATCTTACCTGAGGTTTGTTTAACAGGCAGTGCATGGCTTCCTAAAGTAACTAAGCATATTTCTATCACATAACTTTTCTCCATGCTCACGGCCTCACTGCCGCCACCTGCATTTGGCCTAGTAGTGCTGTTAACTTCTCTCTGATAGAGAAGTTACTCATTTCACTCCTCCTCATTGCAGTCCTGCTGCATTTCTTTCCACCCGTGTGGACCCTCTGGTTGCCAGCGCGATAGAAATGCGAGCTCATACAAGACGTGCACACCACACACTTCCCTCTGGTTGCCTGCGCCAGGAAATCCTTCTGGTCTGAGTAAGACCATCTGAAATGTTGGTTTAGACACCACCACCAACTTGCAGTGTAATATATGACACATTTACCAGAGATTAGCAGTCAAAATAGACTTCAAAGGCATTGCCCTAATAAATCTGCTGACAAGTAGCTTACTGACATTCAGAGAACCTCTAGCAGAAACGCTCAGTTAAAGTAGGCTATGGCACCTGACCTGGGCTCATGCAGACTAACTGTCACCTTAATCTTCTCCTCTCCGTCTGCCAAGAGACCAGCCTGGCCCCGCCAGACATAGAGAAGAGAAAATAATTCATTATGCAGCTATTTGGGTTTATTTTTCTTATCAGGACACATGCCTGGTTATTGCCAGGACCATGAAAAGAGACAGAGAGGCCAGGCTTCTAGTAGGGTGAAGGAGTTGCCAGTAAAACTAGCCTGGGTTTCAGACTTGCCAGGTCTTCTTCCAGCTGGTAAGCTGCTTCTTTTGGGGAGGAAAAGTCATATGCACAGCCCTGCTCTACTGCATTCCACCCTTGGTGTGAGCACTGGAGGATACTGGGTCTTGCCTCCCAAATCACAGCCTCTGCTTCCAGCTTTGCTAGGCTGTAGACAGTAATCTTGGGATCCCTACCCCAGTCTAATAACTGGGTCAAGGCTCCTGGTATTCCTTGCTCTCTGGAATGCCTCTTTGTCCTGGGTAACTCTGCTGAAGGCCCTTGCAGTAGGAGGCAGGCAGAAGTCGGCTTGTTCTCCTAGGTCAGGCCCTGGGGAAGGCTGGGCCAGGGTGCGGCTTGTTACTAATGCAACATGAGCTTTTCCCATCTGATTCACACTAGCGGCTCTGGGACTCCAGGGCAGTCGGGGATGAACTGGAGATGGTTCCAGGATGGATTTATGTCACCTCTGCCTCTTCTTTCTGGGACCAAGTACCTTGATAAGCATTTAAATGATAATGTTACTACATGTTATATACAGTACTCTTCATAACAGTAGACCAGAAGGTTGGTCCTAAGCATAATTACAATACAATTAACAATGTTATTAAACAAAAAATGTAAAATTTACTATTAACTTGGGGGCTGATCTACTAAGCTTGCATATACCCTCTACACTTACCCTACTTTCCTGGTTTGCTTGGTTATAATAACCCTACTTTCCTGGTTTGCTTAGTTATAATATCATGGCCTGTCTTGAAATGGCTGAAACTAAGTTGGGAGAGTTTTGGGGTAATTTCAGGTTTTCCTCTAAAACCATTCCTGACTTCTAGGTGAATATTATCCAGCTCTTTATTTGCCCATATAAGTTAACTAGCCAAGTATGGCCTCTTCACTTATTTACCAAATGGAAGCTTTCTTTTTCTTCCTCTCACTGTCTTCTCCTTTCCTGTTTTTCCTGCAGACGGTCTTTTCTTGTTTCTCTGGGACATTCTTTGCAGCAGGCCTGCATGGCACCTCTCTATGTCCCCAAAACTTGTCATACATAGACTTTCACCACCCCGGCTCAGCACCCCTCAGCCTACCACACCTCAGCCCTTCCTATCACTGTAGGAAGGTGTCCTGCCCTGGGACTGCCAGAGGCTCTCCCAGGTGCCCCTCCCCCATCACTCTCCTACCACTGGCACCATATTGCATGGGAAGTTCCTCTTAAACCACCTCTCCTCCTAGAGATTCAAACAAAAAGGGAAGAAATAAATCTTCCAGGACTCTTAGTCTAAATCCACACCCATCTCACCTTTCTATACCAAAAAACAAAACAAAACAAAACAAAACAAAAAACAAAAAACGAAAGTCACTGTACCAGCAGTCAAAAGAAAAAAAGAAAGGAAAAATTCGTTGTAATATTTTTTTTACAAAAAATATCGCTTCTGATGAATGATTGCTTCTCTGAACTCCTCATTCCATAATCAGGGATGTGAAGACACTGTCCTCTCTCTGTGTGCCCCTTGCACATGAGCAAGGAGGCCTGTTCAAAACAACAGAGTTCTCCCTGCAAACCCAGCTGGCTGTGTGAAGGTGTACTTCTTGTAAGCAGAAGGACTGGTTCCAGTCTTGATTGGGAAGTATTCTAAGATGGCCTGCTGATGGTTAAGTCAAAATCGGGACTACATGGTTTGGAAAACCCTGCAGTCATCTCCATGAGTGTAGATGCCAACAGTCAAAAAAAAGGCAAGCTTACTCATTGGGTCTACCTTTGGGAATGTTTATACATCAACAGTCTGAGTGAATGAAGGAAATAGAGAGGTTCTTTTTTTTTCCCTGAGTGATTTCACCTTAAAACAGGTACAGTTGGAGGCAGGTAAGGTATGTGCTTCTGTCTGGGCTCATCTCTGAAGACTGTTTATCAGAAGCAGCTTCAAGGGTGGGGGCCCCTCTTCCAAACTATGCACAGTTGTTTTCACCACATAGGCAACAGCAAGTAGCCCTGCTCCACAAACGGCCCATAACACATGCTCGTGACATGGTAGAGACCTTTTACGAATTTCTGCGGGATACAGGAATTTCTGTTTGCATGTTCCCATTGGTATAGAAAAACTTTTTAAAAGCATTTGATAGAAAATCAAACATGCCCCAAGCATTGTTTAAACACATGAGCACCTCATTCAGTTGCTAAAAATGAAGACTGTAGACTTCCAGGAAGTCACTCAATGAGCCCCAGTCTTAGCGATTGTCTCAGGCCCAGGAAAGATGCAGCAGCAGGAGCAGGTCAAGGGAAGCATACCCCACTTCATGAAGACCTTGATCTTAAGGATAGAAGCAGTATCCCAAGAACTTCCCCATGCTGACCCCTGTAGCCCTATTTTCAGCTTCTTAACCTCTGATGCCGTCTGGAAGGACAGGCCCTTCTGCCTTGCTTTAATTCAAGTTATTTGCAAGCTGGATCTCAATGCAAAGCCCAGATAACTGAACTGCCCAATTGGCAATGACCTGGGCTTTTTTTTTTTTTTTAATTCAGGAAGGCCCAAAATGAGCCCTTGTATGGCTACCCTATATTGGCTTAGGCATTTTTTAAAAAGTGGAATCTAATTCAGTAAATATTGACCAAGTTATAAATTACAGAGACTATAGAAATTAAGGTCTCAATCCTTGCCCACAAGGGGTCTCACTCCTGTTGTTATAAAGAAGGGAAGAATGAGACAGTATGGAATGATAAACAATGAGACTATTGGTCGGTTTCCTGCACAGCCTTTCTAAGGGAGACACTTTATCTGTGCTTTAAAGAATAAAGAGGAACTTGCCAGCAGAGCACAATGAAAAAAGGAATCTTCCTCCTCACACCCCTTTCACCCTAGCTGCAGGTAGAGCATATGGGAGCAAAAAGAATGAGCCAGAAGGTCTCAATGACTGCTTAGCTTAGGATCCCAGTCCCTGCTCTCCTGACCTGATAACTTTTCAACATACTCACTTTTCAAGCATGTCCTTCATCTGCTTTTAATATGACCTGAAAATCCAAGGAACCAATTGAGACACAGGGAAATGGGCACCCTACACTAAGCGATGAGAGTGAGAACTGAGTTCATACAATGTTAACAAAGCCAGGGAACTAGGTTACAGTAAGGCCATCAGCAAGATGAAAATATAATTTCAAATTGTTGAAATGAAGGCAAAAAGAAGGAAAAAGGAAAAGATGTCTCAAATTTAAGAACACCTAGATGAACATTTTCAGGTATCCGATGGTCATTTGCCACTGGAGCCCCCCGCATCCCTGCAGGGAGGCTCGCAGCTAATCTGGGACTGTTACAGAGTAACTGCTCAACATCTCTCATTGCACAGAAATTTCCAAAAATATCATCTGTTAGCATGGCTCAGAATTTTAAAATGTGTGTGTGTTGCGGGGGGGGGGGGCGGTTAGTATGGCCAGTATAAGCTGAAGGTCAGTTATCTTAGAAAATCTTTTCCCGGTGTTTCAACAATTACCATTGCAATGATATAAAAAGAAGGTTTTGGCTGTTCCAGAAAGCTTTTTCATGACTCTTAGGTCCAATGCTAAAGCAGTTTCTAAAATAGGTGGAAGATTCTCCTTGTGTTTCACAAGAACATAAAGCAACATGTTACAGCTTTTTATCTCACATCAGTCCACACCATGGTGAAGAATCAGCCACAGGAGATATTCTAGACAATGTTCAATTATTTATTAGCCATGAAAATGACTTGAGAAAAATTAAATAATTTGAAATAACCCTTTAAGGTGGTATATTCTTTGTTTCACAGGGGAGATGGGGACACACACAAAATTTAAGGATGTTTGTTACCTAGGGCACACATACTCCTCCATAGGGCATCCTGAGCCCAAGCTCAAGCCTGTCCTCTGGGGCGGGCTCCCTGACTCTTCCTAGCTAGACCAGTGGTTTTCCTGTTAATGACCCCAATCGAAGGAGAAATAGTACAAAAGGACTTTAGTGGCAGGGGAGAAAGAGCTTATGATTTTAAAGTATTGACTCATAAACTTAATTCAATAAGAACATCTAGATTTCAGTGTGGTTTAAAATCAACATTCTGAAAAATAAGTGAGGAATGAAAAGCTCCCATTTCTAGATGCCAGGAAGAATTGTCAGAGGCCACATGTAAAAGAGCTTCGGATAAACTTCTCTTCCAATTGGGGGGAAAAAAAGACTGTGAAAGAAAAAAAGCTTCAGGTATTTTAGGGATGCGAATATGTTTCATTTGAAATGAGAGTCTGATAGGTTTGCACAGACCTAGGAACACTTCTACTTTTATTATTTTTTAAATTATATTTCATTGATTATGCTGTTATAGTTGTCCTCATTTTTCCCTTTTTGCCACCGTCCTCCAAGCATCCCCCACTCCCTCAGTCAATCCCCTCATCATTGTTCATGTCCATGGATCATGCATATAAGTTCTTAGCTACTCCATTTCCTATACTGTACTTTACATCCCCGTGGCTCTTCTGCAGCTACCTAATTGTTCTTCTCAATGCCTTAACCTCTCCACCTATTCTCCTACAGCCCCCTCCCATCTGCCAACCATCAAAACACTCTCTGTATCCATGATTCTGTCTCTGTTCTTCTGGTTTGCTTAATTTGTTTTTTAGATTCAATTGTTGATATATATATATATATATTTGCCATTTTATTGTTCATAGTCTTGATCTTCTTTTGCCTAAAAAAGTCCCTTTAACATTTCATATAATAATGGTCTGGTGATGATGAATTTCTTTAGTTTTTTCTTTTCTGGGAAGCTCTTTATTGCCCTTTGATTCTAAATGATGTCTTTGGTTGGTAGAGTAATCTTGGCTATAGGTCCCTGCTTTTCTTGATTTTGAGTATTTCTTGCCAGTCCCTTGTAGCCTACAAAGTTTTCTTTTGAGAAATCAGCTGACAGTCTTATGGGAACTCCTTTGTAGGTAACTAACTGCTTTTCTCCTGGTGCTTTCAGATTCTCTCTTTATCTTCAACTTTTGGCATTTTAATTATGATGTGTCCCGGAGTGGATCTCTTTGCATCCACTGTCTTGTGGTTCACTAAAAATTAGGGTAGTTTTCTTTCATTATTTTTTTTTCAAATAGATTTTCAATTTCTTGTTCTTTCTCTTCTCCTTCTGGTACCCTTATGATGCAAATGTTGGAACACTTAAAGTTGTCCCAGAGGCTGCTTATACTATCCTTAATTTTTTTTTATTCTTTCTTCTTCTTGTTGTTCTGATTGGTTGTTTTTGCTTCCTTATGTTCCATGTCATTGATTTGATTCTTGGCTTCATCCACTCTACTGTTGTTTCCCTGTAAATTGTTCTTTATTTCAATTAGTGTATCCTTTGTTTCTGACTGGATCTTTTTTATGCTGTTGAGGTCCTTAAGCACCTTATGACCAGTGTTTTGAACTCTGCATCTGATAGATTGCTTGTCTCCATTTTGTTTAGCACTTTTTCTAAAGTTTTGATCTGTTCTTTCATTTCGGCCATGTTTCTTTGTCTCCTTGTTTTGGCAGCATCCCTGTGTTTGTTTCTATGTATTAGGTAGAGCTGCTATGACTCCCTGTCTTGGTAGTGTGGCCTCATGTAGTAGGTATCCTGTAGGGTCTAGTGGCACAGCCACCCCTAACACCCAGGTTGTATACTCAAGATGTGCCCTTCATATTGGCTGAGTGTACCTTTCTCTTATAGCTAAGCCTTGGTTGGTGTTGGAAGATCGAGAGAGGGATTTACTCAAGCCAGTCATCTGCAAGGATTGTTTGTGACTTACCACAAACCTCCATCCTCCTTGGAGGATCAGCTGTTCAGGGGCAGGGTGGTAGTGCTCTGATGTGGTCTGTAGCTGTCCACTGGGTAAGCTGGCCCTGGGGTTTCCTAGGTGGTGCAGGCCAAGGTCAACCCCCACCTGTGTTTTGCCAAGGACCACCCTTCAAAAAAGCAATCTGAGATGGCTGCTACTTGTGCTGGGCTTGGAGATTCTCAACAAAGCCAAGCTGTGAATCTAGGCTGGCTGCTGCTAGTGCCAGGCCTGGGAGTCACTGAGGCCAGCTCTTGCTTGTTTGAGAGGATTTAGGAGGTTCTGAAACATGAGTCAAGACTGGCCATTCACAGGAAAAGAAGCTTGGGTGGCCCATAAATTTGATGGGGCTAACTCTCTCAGGATCTCCAAGGCAGGTCAAACAGTGTTAGCCAGGCTGATGGAGTTTCAGATATGGCACCAGCTTGCCAGCTCTGTGGGAGCAGGATTTAGGAAAGGGACAATGGCTTCTCCTTGCCTTGATGCCAAACACTTCAGTTCCTCCCTCTATGCCACTGGTGCCCTTCAGGCTGCCACCCTAGTGCTGGAACTCAGAGGGAGCGAACATGAGTAGGTGAGTTCATGTGTGGGTTCTTTAAGTAGAACTGCTTGGGGCTCCAGAAGTTTCTTCCATGGACTCAATGCCCACTGGTTTTTACAGCCAGAAGTTGTGGGGACTTATTTTCCTAGCACTGGAACTCTAGGCTTGGGGGCCTGGTGTGGAGCTGGGACTCCTTGCTCCCAAGAAATCCCTCCTAAATTTTTATACACTACATGTGGGTGAGGGACCAGCCCTTTCCATATCTGTGCCCCTCCTACAAGTCTGGATGGATGTGGTTTCCTACTACATGAGGCCACACTACCAAGATAGGGAGTCATAGCAGCCCTACCTAATACATAGAAACAAACACAGGGATGCTGCCAAAACAAGGAGACAAAGAAACATGGCCGAAATGAAAGAACAGATCAAAACTTTAGAAAATTCCTTAGTTATCAGACTTCCATTCAATTTGATTTCTGGCTATTCCATGTGATGGTTATTTTATATTTTGGTTGCAATTTTGAAGCAGTTGTATGAAATGGCGAACCATGTCTGCTTATGCCACCATCTTAACCGAAAGTCCTAGTGCCACTTCTTTTAAATGGATTTTGGTATTGCTGATAAAAGGGAAAAAACTGCTGGCAAGCAGAGAAGTGAATGGATTATGGAAGAAAAGGACTGAAATTAGAGACAAATGATCTCAAATAAGAAGCAAGCTTTCTGGGTCCACATTATAAATAATTTTCACTTGAAACTGTCCAGCATCATTTACTGACACACAACTGACCACAACTGCTGTGTGAATGGTTTCATTTTATTGGTCATTAAGCCCCCAATGAGAAACTTTCTTAATGAGTTATCAAAGCCACATGGAAACTTGTATCAAGTGCAGCAAATAAGATTAACCAATGATGGCAAACTCAGACTCAGGGAGTTGTTTGTGGATTTGGCTCAGAGTCAGACATATTTTCAGACTTTAAACACTGACACTTTGCATCCATTAAATCAGTTTGTGGAAAAAAAAAGAGAGAGTGAAGAAATGAGATATGAGAACTTTGTGTCTTAAGGAAGAGCCAAGCATTTTACCTCCTAACCAGAGCATGGCCAAGTGGGGAGAGAAGGAAAAGAGTGTGCTGTTGTAGAGGGCTATTTTTTTTCCTGAAAATCTAAGGCAATGGACCAACATCTGGGTCCTACTAGAATGTAGCTATACCCAGACCAAGGTAGTTGGCACAGGCAGGTGACCATCCTGCCTGCAGAGTGATCTTCCATAGACGTTTTCCTGCTTCATTCAGGAAGCTAGTGCGTTCAGGAAAGGTGAGTCCAAGTGTCTGAGCCACCACACTGGGGTGTGGTGCTGTGTTGTGGGGAAGTCCCCAAAGTCCTGCCTCTTGACTCCATCCCGCTCCAGGGAGCCTGGGGAGAATTCACCCTTTGACCACAAGTTGTTAGGATCTGAGACAATCACCCTCCAACCATCTGAGACAATTAAGAATGATTACCTCTGAATCAGGGGCAAATCATCCACTAGTTTCCTGCCCAGGGTTCGAGTGGGTGGAACTGCCTGTGAGAAACCCTATCATCAGTGGAATAAAAGTGCTCTAAAAATCTTCACTGAAGCGTTAGTTAGGATAACTAAGGTAGGGAGATCTGACCATACCCTGCTTCCCCAACCCTGTGTTTTCACAGGTTTCCCTTTCTTCCTGGTGATGGTCAGGTCTCCTAGAGCCGGTGCTGTGGGTCATGGTCCACCGGCCTCCCTGGTCCACCTGATCACCCACCATCTGGCCTGCAGTCCATGGCCATTCTGGAAGCTCTGCCTTCCTCTGGGCCTCTCTGTGGAGAGAATTAAGTTTCAGCATTTGTATCACTGAGACACAGGCTGGGACTTTTTGTCTTGTAAATTTTGTGTCTGACAGAGTGAGTAATGTTTGCTATTGGATTTAGAGTTCCTGAGTCTTGTCTATGTTCAGTCTACCTCTGTTCCCACTCCCTACTGCCACAGAAATGGACATCTAGGTTTCAGGTAAATTACTGAGTCCAGTTGGAATTCCTCCAGGACATTTTACCCAAACGCACTGTCAGTCATCAGAATTACCTGCAGGGCTTGTTGAAACACAGAGCTTGGCCCAAGAATGTTTACTTCTAGCAAGTTTCCTGGTGATCCTGCTGTGGCTGGTCCCAGACCACACTTTGAGAACCACTGGCCTACACCATAAATTCTTCCCTTTCTTTCCTCCCTTCCTGGATATGCCTCTCCCTGAAACCTCCACAGCAAGAGAGGAAGAAGTTAGGGTCACATTTCTTGGTGAAAGAATTACAAGAGAACTGAAATAAACAGAAGATCTTGAATAACCTACCAGAGTTGCCACTTGATCCCTTCCCCAGAAAAATACAATTTCTTAATTTTTTTCCATGAATTAGCCTTTTATAATATCTATAGCAGAAAATTTTTACCTCAAAAAGGCAATCTTTTATCTTTAGAACAGCACCTAAACCTAATGCTCACTTTTAATGTGAACTCGGTATGTTTTCTTTTTTAAATTGATGTATACATAATTGACATACAACATTATATTAGTTTCAGGTATACAACATCATGATTCAATACTGGTATACATTACAAAGTGATCACCACCATAAATCTAGTTAACATCCATCACCACACATAGTTACAATTTTTTTTATGATGAGAATTTTTAAGATCTATTCTCTCGACAACTTTCAAACTTACAATATGGTATTAACTACAGTCACTATGCTGTATATTATATCCCCAGTTCTAATTTATCTTATAACTGGAAGTTTGTACCTTTTAACCACATTTGTGCTTCCTTCTTATTCTGGACTCATCTGTTCTTTATCATCAAATAACTGAGGGCCTGCTATGTGCGAAGTGGTTTGTATGCATTATGTGAAAGAATCTTCCGCCACATTTGGCAGTGTATAGGTTTTTAGTTCACTTTTATGTATGAGCAGACTGAGGGTCTTGTGCTTGCCCCAGGCCACAGAGCTAGTCATAGGTAAGTATAGGGATTCAAATCCAGTCCTAATCCCAGAGATCAAGCTGTAATGCCTTAGACTGTGTTATATTTTCTATAATATTCTATCTGTCACACAGCACTGTAATCACTTACAAAATGAGTGACTTGTTACATTTTAAACAATTCTTCTGCAATCCATCCATTCATTATCTATAGCTATGAAGCACATGCCATGTGCCATACTATAGGTCTGGGAAATGCGATGCTGTACAAGACAGAACTTTTCAAAATACATTTTACCAAAATGTTCTGGAAAGTTTTATTTTTTAATAGTTTGTCCTTCGATTAAAATTGTTCAGAAAAGCTCTGGCTGGTGTGGCTCAGTGGATGGAGTACTGGCCTGCAAACCACAGGGCTGCCAGTTTGATTCCCAGTCAGGGCACATGCACAGGCCAGGTCCCCAGCAGGGGGAATGCAAGAGGCCACCACACGTTGACGTTTCTCTCCCTCTCTTTCTCCTTCCCTTCCCCTCTATCTAAAAATAAATAAGTAAAATCTTTTTAAAAAATTGTTCAGAAAAATGCATGTCATTGAGCCCTGGACTGCATCTTCCTTCCTCTACTTCTAACAAACCTCCTGCTGACTTTCTATAAACTCAGTTTAACAATTTTTTTTCATATTTTTCTTAAAGAAGGCACATGTGTTAATTTAAAAAAATATTTTTTATTTTTTGAATGGTTAATACATTCACATAACTCAAAATTTAAAGAAAACAAAGGGTATATAATAGAAATTTATCTTGCTTTCACTCGATACTGTCAGTCCCAGTATCTCCCCAGAGGCAACCACACTGAATGCACACATGGTCCTCTCTGCTTCCTCTCCTCCAGTGTTAGCGCAGACACGGGCTCGCTACCTACAGAGTGTTCTATGCTTTCTGGTGCTGCATCTTGAAGATCATGTCAAATCAGTGCAGCTACCTCATTCTTCTTAACAGATGCACACAAGTAATTTTAAAATGTACCATATGATATTTAACTAGGCCCTGTTAATGAACATATAACATGGTCCCGTATTTTACTATTATTTATAAACAATTCCATGGTGACTCCTCTCATGTGAATGTCAATTTACACATGAACAAGCCAATCTGTAAGATAATTTCTTGTGAAGGGAAATGCTGGGTTAAGGGCAAATGGTATGTGTATTTATAATTTTTTAAATGGTCGTTATGGAATTTTCTAAGCCTTACAAAAGGAGCTAGACTAGTATAATGAACCCCACGTACCTGTCACCCAGCTTCATGGTTACCGTTAATCTATGGCAGATACTATTTTATGTATATATAGTGTATATAAAAATAGTATGTGTGTGTGTATAGTGTGTGTGTGTGTTTCTGTGTGAGTATCCCACCCATCCCCTGCAACTCAAATTATTTTAAAGCAACCCCAGACATAATATTACTTCATTGATGAATATGGCAATACTTCTGCAAAGTAAGGACTTTAACGATGAGTATAACTTCATTATCACACCTAAAATAAATTAATAGTAGTTTATTAATTTATTTATGCTGGATTGTTTCATGAAAGTTTATTTTTTAAATAGTCTGTTCTTAGGTCCACCCATTCACTGCAGTTGGTTAGGCTTTTTTTATCTTTTGGTTTCCTCCTCCACCTCTCTCCACCTTTTATTCTTCTATGACAGTGTTGTGGAAACTGGATAAATTTGCTGCCACAGTCTGGATTTTGTTAATTACATCCTCATAAGTTCATTTAATATGTTTTTCTATCTTTTGGGTCAAAAGTGAAATACAAAATTAAATTGCAGAATTTCTTAAAATCATAAAGAAAATACAACATATCAGAATCTGTATGGCACAGTTAAAGCAGTTATTAGAAGATTTATAAAACTAAATAGCTATGTTAAAAAATAAAATGAAAATGAATGAATTAAAAACAAAACTGAGATAACAAAATAAAATAAAGTTAGCCAAAAGAAAGAAGATAAATGCAGAATATGTTTCAATAATTTTTAAACTTTTTTTTTAGACTCATCATTTGAGAATTAGATCATCTTGTAATTTTCAGCTATACAGACAACAAATCTAGGTATTGTCAGAGAGAAAGGCTTTTCTACACACACTTTGTTCTGAATTTTCAAGATACTGGCCTGCCTTGATTTTCAGTGGGAAGTCAGATTAGAAGACCACACTTCCCATCTTGGTGAGAAGCTGAGTTCAGGAAAGGAAGAGGGAGGCAAGGTTGAATTCCCCACATCCAGTTCTGTCTGAGTTTGTGTCTTAGCCCTCTGCAGGGCACTGGAGTGACCCATGGGGTGAGGGGCATTTCATGTCCTGTGAGATCCTTGCATGCTTTTGCCATCTGACAGACTCCGGTTCAAATCTCAGCTGGCACAATGATTGCCCCGGGCTGTGCGCAAATCTCTCTGATGCGGTCCTCAGCATAAAATCCTGTGCCTCAAAAGGCTGAGGATCCAATAAGATACCACAAAGAGCTAGTGCTCAGCAATGGAAGCTAATATGGTGGCTCTCAAGTTCTGTGATAGCCTGGAGACCTATTGGGGAGCCTTTGAAAAATCTCTAGCTTTTGTCAACCAAGAGAGAACAATCGAGTAGTTTTTCTTTCTCTGAGGTCCACTGAATGGTAAACATAATGTGTCTGCTCACAGTATTTCTATTATGCCTTCGCTGGCTGTCGGGCTCACCTTCCACCTGTGCCGAAGCACGGCAGCTAGCCACCTACTTAAGAACACACATTTCTTTCCGGACGCTCCCTTTCCCAGGCACGGGGCTCAGCCTGAGTCCCCTCTCCTACCACTGCCCTATGGTGTGTGGGTTTGTGTGTCAGGCAGAGGGCCTGGGTTTTGGGAGGCCCTCCACCTCACTCTTGTTTCCCTCGCCCGGAGAGGACAACAGAACGTTTAGAGAGCCCCCTCGCCCGGGGAGTGTTGGGGATTGGACCTTCTCCTGTTCCCTCTCTAGCGGAACAAAGAACGAGGCATCATCACTGTTTGTGGGCCATCAGCTGGATTTATTTTGTGGCAGAGAGGGGTCTGCAGTGCAAGATGGAAAAAACCCCACCGTGTAAATACATCTCTGGCGTATCCTCCCGACCCCTCGCCCTCGAAAGACGTTTAAGTGGTCCTTTTCCATCCCTCACACCTCTGGCCGTGCCTTCTCAGCCTTCGGCCTGCTCCTCTTTCCCCAAACCCCGCAGATGCCTGCCCCTCTGCCCGGGGGATCCTTAGGTCGCCCCCGCGGCGTCCCGGGGCCCTCGCCCCACGCTGGACTCTGTGAGCCAACCACAGTGGGGAAACTGCGCGTCACCCCGTGAGCTATGGGCACGATGGAACGAGGGAAAAGCTGAAGCCAACAAAGAATCCAAATCCGTGTGCGCCGCACCCGCGGGCAGGCGGGGCGCCGCGACCAGGTGGGCGAGGGCGCTCGGCGCAGCGCCCCCGCACCCGCGGCCAGAGCGCCGAGCCCGCGCCGCCGGCGTCTCGGAGGCGTGCGTCTTTCTCCTTATATGGTCAAATGACACGCGGGGTTCGCAGGGCTGCAGGCTGCGCTCCACTCAGCAGGCTTCGGAGCGGCATCCTGGAGCAGCTGCCGCCGCCACCCCACCTCTGCCCCGCCGCGTCCCTCCGGGAGCGCCTGTCCGCTGCGTGGTGAGTGCCACCGTCCCAGCCGCCGCCGGGAGGGAGGGAGACGGGCTCCACTCGCATAGTGTGGAGACAGGGAAGCCAAGGCGTGGGAGAGATCGGGAGAGAGAGGTGGCAAGCCTTGGGAGAGACCCCGGGACAGGGCAGTGGAGCGGTTGGGGGAAATCCGGGGATAAGCGGCCCTGAGGTGAAGGAGACCCGGGGACGGGGGAGCCGTGCAGTTGGAGGAGATTCGGGAAGAACGAAGCTGAACCGCGGTGGGGAGGCCTCGTGGTGGAGGGAGGGTACCGTAGGCCGGAGGGACCCCCGCCTCATCCTCGGAGGGAGGCCTGCAGTCCGTGTGCAGGCCAAATGAATCATCGCTGGGTGGCCAGCAGGGGCTGTGCCACCCACGAGGGATACCCGGCAAAGGCCAGCCAAGGGTCCCAAATTGGGGAGGTGATTGTTCCCCCACCCCGAAGACCTTGAGTCTGGCCCTCCTCTGTCTGTGCGGGGTGTGGGAACCTTTCTCAGTAGAAAGAAGTGGAGCTTGCGGTGTGACCTCATGCATTAACTCGTGCGAAAATTAAAAAAAATAACCACTGAATTTAACAAAATGGGCTACTTTAAACGAAAAAAATCTCATCTTAAGTTGCACTTGTGTGATATCTTAGCGTATCTGACAATGCCGACAGAGACTGTTAAATATTGTTTCCCATTTTAAATGAAGAACAGTCATACTTACCTTCACACCCCGGCATGGGTTTCCATCCCAAGGAGCAAGCCGAGGCTGAACGAAAGGCACACAGCTGCCTTCCAGCGGCTGCACTACCTTGCATTTACCTACGTTGGGCTATGAATCACAGTATGGGCTTATAATCAGAAGACTGTTCAAAACACAAGGACAGATCTTTTTGTCACCTTAGGCACTGCGTCTGCTGACCTGGGCTTTGCAGTAATGTGTTAGAGGGAGGAGTTCGCTAATCTGAGGGGAATTTAGACCAAAAACACTTGAAGCAAGTCTTAGATGTACAGGAACTTCTGGTTGGACAATTGAACTTCCATAAAACCAAACTTAATGAAGAACATTACATTGTGCATTTATATAAAATGTTTTTCACCATGTTTTCCAGATTTAGCTCACCCTGAATTTTTAAGGGTTATCACTGAAGGTATAGAATTGGGTTTCCACAGTGTTTATTAATTTGTGGTACTTTAAAATGCTTTCACTCAGCAGCCTGTTGTTAAGGGCTAATTTGGCATACTGAGGACTGGGCACTGTTTTGGGCAATCATGTCCACAATCTCATTTAATACGCACAAATACGCCAGAAGGCAGGTGTGACTGACTAGTGGGCGTGCATTCACTGGAGCTAGGCTGCTGGAGTTCATGTCCTGGTCCCTCATCCACAAGCAATGCAACCTCAGCTAAGTCGCCGAATCTCTCCATGCCTCAGTTTCCTCAACTGGAAAACAGATGATAGTGTCTTTCTTGCAGGGTTGTTATCAGGTCTGCACATCATAGGCAATGTATACATACTTGAGATTGTCCTCATTTTTACAGATAAACTGGAGCACAGAGAGCTCAAAGTGACTTGCTGAAGGTTTCCCAGCCTTAAATGGTGCACTTGAGATCTGACCCCAGACAGCTTAACTCCAGAGCCTGAGTTCTAACCACTGAACCACTGAGAGCCCACCTGAATGTTCCACTGCACACTGTGACCCAAGCTTGCTTGTTAAGTCACTTCCAGTATTGAAAGAAATCTCACTCGCAAAGTAAAATGCCATTAGGATATTGAAAAAACTAAAGTGGGCCTCAGGAGGCCTGGGTTCTAGTCCTGCTGGCACCAAGGGTCAGTTGCCCAGATGCTGGGCCTCAGGCTGACTAATTTATTTGTCAGGAAGGTGAGCTGGAGTAGGAAAGTTTCTCTCTGACTCAGGTGCCATGAGATACAAAGTTCCTTGCGCTTGGGTACACAAAAAGAAACACTGGATACTTCCTGTAGTTTTAGTAAAAGAATTTTACAAAGCCCATTTATCATGCGGAATTCCACTGAGGGGCTACTTCCTCAAAATGACCACCATGAACAAAATACATGGGCTCTTCTCAAGTGCCCAAGGGTCTGCTCTTCCAAGAAGGAGGTGACTGGTGTGATTCCAAGAGGCCAAGCTGGCAACGTGATTTTGGGGTGGTCGTGTGAATGGGCTCTGTTGTTTTAAATTGTGGATTTGGACTGTAGCCCCTGCGATGGTTAATTGTATGTCAACTTGACTGGTCCATGGGGTGCCCAGACACAAATGTTATTTCTCTGTGTGTCTGTGAGGGTGTTTCTACCATTGATTAGCATTTCACTCAACAGACTGAGTAAAGCAAATTGTCCTTGTCATCGAGGGTGGGCCCCGTCCAGTCAGTTGAGGACCTGAATATAACAGTAAGGCTGAGCAAGAGGGAACTCCACCAGCCTGACTGCCTAGCTGGGTCCTTCTCAGCCTTCGGCTTTGGACTGAAACATCAGCTCCTGAGCCTGCTGGCTTTTGCACTAGAATTTATACCATCAGTGTTCCTGGTTCTCAGGCTTTCAGACTCATACGTATATTTTTTCTCTTACTGATTCTGTCCTCAGCCTCACTTTTGTAAGATTCCATCACACCTTTGCTACTAGTGGTCTTCATTTTCCTTTTGCTGTAAATATGGTTGTCCTCTTGGAGATCTAATGAGAGGTCTGGGGCAGCATTTGTTTTCCCGTTCTCATGGGTGATTCACACACCTGGCCTGAACTTGGACATCGCATGTTATCACACTTGTCCTCAGCCTTTGTAATCCATTCCTTTACTGGCTTGATTTAGTCTGTCGCTTAAAGGTTCCCTTTAGGCTGTGGTACCAAGTGAGGCAAGTGACATCTGTGCCCAGTAAGAGGAGCAGCTCTCCCGTTTCTGTGGGTTAACAAAATTCATGTCATAGAGCATCCTTGAAGTCTATAAATATTTAGGTTTTTAGTCAGAAAGAAAATAAACTGGTCTATATCTGATGACACAGCCTTGGAACAAATAAGGCTTAGCCACTTCATGCAGAGCAGCAGGACACGTGCAAGTGGTTGTGACAGGATGCTGTACAGTGTGCTGGTGCACACCATGAGGCGGCAGGGGCAGAATGAGGGGCCAGGATTTCATGACAGTCGGGAGTTGACAAATGAAGAGGCCAGTAGGGGGTCGTAACAAGTGGAAGACCAGGCAGACTTGTTGTAGCGTCAACAACAGGCTGCCTTGGGGAGGCTGGAGGAGACTGTGGAAGAGTGAGCACATAAATAATTTGCCCCCATGTTCCCAGAGAGGCAGCGGTGGAGCAGTAGGTGGGTCTCCCCTTCGCCCCCAACACTGAGATGGTTTATGAACCTGAGACCGCCCACCATTCTAGCCTGCATAATTATGTTTGTTCAACATCGGCTGAACTGACATGTTTCGTGATTAAACTACAAGATAGTATCTTAGAGGTGATTTAAATTCTTTGGGATTAGAACTGGACTGGAACTCTTTCAGAAATTGTATGTCTTATCTCAGTCTCCTAGTACTTAAGACAGTACATGGAAAATCATGGTCCATTCATACATTCTTATTGATGGAATTTAAAAGTTCGTAGGGCATCAAAACAAGTATCACTATTTGTGCATCTATAGACTTAAGGTCATAAACTTGACATTTATTATTTTCCCATTTATTTTCATTATTTCATGTTCAAAAGTTTATTTGGAGGATAGCAGTTACCTTATTCAAGCATTGTCTCTCATGCAAAGCATTTCTTTATCAGAGACAAACCAAGATTTTTTCTTGGCAAGTTACCCGGTTTACATACCAAATTGTAGTACATCCCTGACCCCTGTTCATAGATGTACTCAGTAAAGGTTCATTCAGTTGATCTGTCGATATATCACATTGCTGCAGGCATAGTCATTCTTACACTTTACCAACAATCTAAAAAGCAATTTCAAGAGAATTCTAGGTACATTGTTATATTTTTTTAAATAGCAACACCTCTCAAACTGGCCCCCCTCTCTCTTTTACCAGAATTTTTATTTAAAAGAAAGAGTTTAGCTAGACTAATGAAGAATGTTGGGGATGACAGTCTTTGCTTTCTGGGCACACTGTGTCTGCAGAAGGCCCAGGACCCTTCCCTGATACCAGGAGTCTGTGTCAGGTGGCCTAGCACCTTCTGAGCAGACAGGCTTGGAAGTGTCTCCTCACTGGCTTTTACTTCTTGACATGACCAGGCCTCATCCTGGACTGTGCAGCTAGCTGTGTGTTCACAAGGATTTAGAGTCCAAACATAAAGAGGAAAGTTCTCCCTGCTGTGGAAGCAGCATTTATCTGGAAGAAGGAAAGATACCAGTCATGGAAGAGGAAGAATGAAGCTTAGGATCTACTACATTAGAAAGTTCAGTAGCATCAGATTCCAAAGCACATTACATTGGTTTGCTGTGCAAGTGGATTATTCTCTGAAGACATTCCTCATTTTTATTATTGATTTTTGCCCACGTGTTTGTCCTCTGGGATATTTGTATTCATTCATTCATCCATCCATTTGTTCACTCATTCTACGAGGATTTATGAAACACCTGACCCTGTGTCTGTCACCGTCAGGGCCACAATGATACATAGTGCCCACCTTCACAGCACTTAAGCTTTGGACACTGACAGTCCCACAGCGTCCTGCAGTGTCATGAAAGCATTGTATTTTTAAATACACATCTAAAAAAGGCCTGCATGCAACAGACTGATTTTCTTAGGTCTCTCTAAAAAGCTCTGGTTGATTGTTGATAAACGATGGAATTTCCTAGCTGGGTCCCTGGTGCCATTTAAAGATGGCCATGGCTTTGTCAGGACCGACTTCCTGAAGCTTCTCATATTGGGGGAAGGGTTTGGGAATATTCACAGGTTTCTCTTTAAAAATTGACTGTTAGAGGAGTCTCCTAAATCACAGCTGATAGAGAAAAACACTTGGGTTTGGAAGGGGAGGAGGGAAGTGGCATCTTTGGGGTTAGACCAAAGTAGGTAGTTAAAGAAAAAGAGCATTGGAAAGGAGGCTTAACTGAGTCTTTTGTGTGTGTGTGAATCTGGCCAAGTTGGATCAAGGTAGCCGAAACAGGTCTCCCGGGCTGGAAGGATAGGGCAAGCTCCTGAAATCCACCACGCTAGTGCCCCTCCTTTGAGTCTCAGGAAATCTTTCTGATCAAAACACAGGGACAAGCGTCCTGGCTCTCAATGTCCTTGCCCCTCTTCCTTCACCTCCTCACCACCTCCCTCCACTTCCTTTATTGTCCTTTTATGTTCCCTTTCCCTTCTTCTTCATGTTTCCCTTCTCTCATCCTAGCTCTGACACTTTCCCTTTCAAACTTTGTTTTCAGTTTTCAAATCTGAGGAAAAAAATCACCCACATTTAGAAGTTGTAGACTTTTAAACAGTAATTATTTCTCAGGAGGCGTGCCTGGTGCATCTTTGCCCGTTTGCTCTCTGAACCGTTATTCTTGCTTCTGACTGAACACTGACTGAGCACTGACTGAGCTGACAGAGACTGGGATCAGAGAGCTCTCCAGGCCACGGGGCTGCCAGCCCCTGTGCAGTTAGTTTGGCCTGGAGCCAAACATGTTCCCTAAGGTCCAGCTTTTTCAAAGACGCTGCTTGTTCAGAGCCCAAGGGGGAAAGACATCAGAGAATGATTTAACCCTCATAAGGGATGAGAACTCTAGGACATAGTAATTTGGATTTGATTCAATGAACTAACAAGTCAGCAGTCACAACCTTTGTTTGGGTGGCTTCTTGCATGCTGTTGCTTATTCATGTCAGCATTTCTGTGTCCTGGGTAATGGCCAGGAATGATAGACATGTAATCTATCAGGAGGGAGGCTGAACAGTGATTATACCCAGCTAGGTCATTACAGCCCTTTCAGGACCAAGATGTCTGATTTTTATCTGAAGAAACAATTCATAGGTGGACTCTAACACCCTGAAAACATTTTCAAAGAATCATTGCTCCTCAGTCTGTCTCCCCCAACCCTACACAGCAATGCCGGGCTTCCACACAGCGAACTCTCAGTGGAGCCTTCCTGTGTCCCCTTCATACTCACTACAGGCTTTCGGGGGCTAATATACTAAAACCCGTTGCCCATGGGCACATTCGTGTTTGTGGTCAAGGCCACAGACCCTCCTTTTCTGGGCCTTTGACTATCTTCTCAGCTTCATCATTGCTATTTTTAACTAATCCCACTCACTCCCATCTTCTTGGGGTGTCTACTCACCCTTCCCTGTTTCTTATCTCCATGCCTTTGCTCACTCTTTGTCCTGGCCTGCAGTATCAGCTAGCCAGCTTTTTCCAACACAGGGAGGGGCTCCTCCCCTGCATGCCCATAGTGCCCTGTACATCTCTCCATCACTGTCCAGAGCAGGGAGACTTATAGTCTGATACATATCTGCTTTCTTCACCAGACTACAAGTTTCTTCAGTGAGGGCCTGTGTCTTATTCATCTTTGTACCTCCAGCACTTTGAATAACTTCTGACACCCAGTTCCAGCTCAACTGATGCTTCTCAAATGAATGAACACTCAGGGTTTTTTATGGGATTTAAAAGTGAAAAGTTACCCTGGCTGGGTAGCTCAGTTGGTTAAGAGTGTTGTCTCAATACGCCAAGGTTGCAAGTTTGATGTTTGATCCCCCATCATGGCATGTACAAGAATCAACCAATAAATCATAAATAAGTTGAACAACAAATCAATGTTTCTCTCAATTTCTCTCTCCTCTCCTTCCTCTCTCTTCTCTCTCTCTCTAAAATCAGTGAATAAAATTTTAAAATATTTTTAAATGGAAAGTTACAAGGGGCTTCTAATGTAGGGCTATAGATAAATTTCTTTATTAACAAGAAGCTTAAGATTGATAGTGTAACTTTAAAATATGCAAAATATTTTATTAGATAGCATTTGATTAAGGGAGAACTGGTTTTAAACACTTTTGTGACAAAAAGGAAGCCCTTAGTTTTCTCATTAGCTTATGGGCTACTTTTGACTCTTAGAGTTTGTGCTTCATAGAATTGTCTGGAAATCTGTAAGAGGACCTTCTCAGATAAAGTGTGTCCTGCCCTGTTCCTAATTAATGATGGGTGCTCACGTTACACCTAATCTGTTGGTTTAAGCAGAAGTCTTCTTCTAATCATTGAAATTGTAGTGACTTCTTAGGGAAGATAATGAGCCAGGAGGGAGAGAGATCCACCATCGTCAGGAAAAAATCTACAGACAGGGGACCTGAACCACTGGGCCAAGTGCCTCATCCCAGTTGGAGTTTCTGAGCAGGCTGCAGTCTCACTATTCCTACTGGGAGTCAGAATCAGTGATGATGATGTCATCTCGGGATAGCCTCAGTCACATTTTGAGCAGACGTGGAGCCCCCTTCCTTGTGCCCAGAGTTGACTCCTTTCAGTTATTTCTGTCCTGGTCCAGTGCAGATGGAGAAGGTAAACAAATAGTCACCAGGAATACAAACATCATGGCCATTGCCTTGGAAGAAAGAAGGTTCATCCCTTTCACTGGCTTGAGAACATAGACATGGTACTCTAGACAGATTAGTGGTATTTCTTTTTCCAAGCAGGGCCTGTGCTTGTCCAAACCCACATGGAACCACCTTACAATTTAGATCAGGTGTTAGTCATGTGAAAACTCATGTGAATCCTCTTTTTTCAGTATTATTCCTGGGCTCCAGTTTTTCCATCCATAAAGTGAAGTAGTTGTCATAGAAAATCCTGGGAGCTGTTTCCAGGTTTTAAAATCCCACAATTTATCGTTTTGTCTCCTTCATTGTTTTTACTTCAGATTCTCAAGTCATTATTCTTATGTATGTGTGAACAGAATGGGCCATAGACCTCTGGTTCCACAGACAAATGGCAGCCTTTATTGGGAAAAATATATATGTTGGAAGGATACTGTTGAATTGCAATGAAATAAATGTCCAGCAAGGTCTCCCCATGCAAGTTCATATACTGCTCACAGCGCCAAAGAAAGAAGGAAGAAGGGAAGGAAGGAAGCAAGGAAGGAAGGGAGGGAGGGAGGGAGGAAAGGGGGAGAGAGAGAGAGAGAGACCACTTTCAAGGCCAATAACTGAAGAATTACAGGAAAGCATTGAGTCTTCTGCCAACATAGCTGCCACAAAGTGCAATGGCTTCAGTACGAATAATATTTATACTTTGGGTCTCAGAATAATAATGCAAATGCTTAAGAGCCCCATCTTGTGATCTTATCACAAGAATGTCCAGAGAATGTTTTCTTTAACTCCAAGAAAAGATTTTGAAGGCTGGATCTTGCTACATGTGTCCAGCTGCATGTTTAACACTCTTGAAAAATAACTATTCTGTAAACGTGGAAATAAGCATGTCTGGATGCTTGAATATTGTTCATTTCTTTGCTTACACTTGTCAAGACCTTGTATATATAACAGTACAAAATTAATAAACAGTATCAAATTTGCTGTTATCATGAACCAAACAACAATACTTTATTTGCATCATAGGGTATTATTCTGAAATTTCACCCTTAAATGGTTTGAAATGATGGAAAATTGAACCAAGTTTAATTCGAGTTCATGAAACATTGCTTAGAGTTACAGTCAGCCAGTCCACATATTTAACAATTTATAAAACTTCTTACTTTTCACAAATGAAATATTGCCACCTGAGAATATATTCCAGAAAAATATCAACTCTGTTTTTAATGTCCTGGGGGTGTTTCTCCACATCAACTACTTCCACAGAAGACTCTCAAATTCTGGAAGAGTTCTAACATGTGTATGGGAATGGCACAAGAGGATGAGAAAGGTAAAAACCTCCTCTTGTGGCCCTCCATTCCCACCCCACCCCTCTGCTCATGCGCACTCTGCTCACCCTGGAAATATGTGCCGTGGCTGGCATGGAGATGCATTCCTGTTCCTTTTTGAAAGCCGGGAGGTACTGCTGGGAGAGGCCATGGCTTTCCTGCTCTGTGCTAATCCCTGTTCTTGGAAGCTGGTCTTTCCCTGTGGCCTGCTTTCTGGATACTCGGGCAGTGGAAGGAAGATCTTTTCATCTGGGAAAAATGAGTTGCCTGAGGAATGTATGGCACTTTTTCTTGTGCAAGAGGAGATTGTGCTTCCCAATGCCATGTCAAGGTCAAGGGTTGTGCCAGTGCTGCTTCTTACTGTTCAAGTTTATGAATCCATAAAGGGGAACTCATAGAAACTCTTTGTAGAAATGAACATATAAAGGGTAATGGAAAGAAATACAGTAAAAAATAAAATTAAATTAAAAAAAGAAAGATTGAACTTATTGTTTCTAGCATGCCTTTCTAGTTTGGGGGAGGGAGAAGGGAAAGATACAGGCCCAGTGGCACATTTGAAGCACATGTGTGAGGGCTCTGATGTCAGCTCTTGTATCCAAAACTGAGGTAGCTTTTTCTGACACAGTCAATGACGTTTAGAACTCTTTTAAAACCATGGAATACAGTCAAACACAAAAACTGCCCCCAACTAATTTTTTCAGAAAGGATTAAAAATTATGACTGTTGCAAGGGTGAGTTTCAACTCTTCACCCAGAGGAGAGAGGCCATGGGTGATACTGACAGATGGCAGGACAGCTAATGCGTCAGCATGCATGGCATTCACAGTGTGCTTACTGGGACACGTATTTTCTCGTCTTTTCAACAGGCTGTTGAAAAATCAGGTGTCAAGATGACCGAACGCTTTGACTGCCACCATTGCGAAGAATCTCTCTTTGGCAAGAAGTACATCCTGAGGGAGGAGAGCCCCTACTGCCTGGCCTGCTTTGAGGCCCTGTATGCGAGCACATGTGAGGAGTGCAGGAAGCCCATTGGCTGCGACTGCAAGGTACCCCCGTGTTTTCCCTGAGTAGTGCCCCGAATCTCCTGGGTCCCTCTTGCTCCCCAAGAACCACAGGCCTCTCTGTGTGATCATGCTGAAGTCCTGCTCCTCATCATGTATTGATTCCATCTCTTGGTTCCCCCACTCTGGTGGGCTTGGACCTTCCAGAAGTATTATTGAGCTCTTCCCTCCTCTCTGTTGGTCTCTGACTACTCCTGATTCCATAGCACTTGCTTTCCCAGGAAGTTTGTGCTCAGTGTCCTAAGTACAGTTCTTACATTCTAGTTATTCATGTCCTTACCTCACACCCACTCCAGCTCCCAGTGCTGCAGCTACTTGAGGGCCACACTCTCTTGCTCCTGTTTGCTCTGTGCTGATTCAGGAGGAGAGATGCTGCTTGATAAATATTTGAGGAAGAAATGTGCACATGAGTGATCCAGAGCTTACTGATGCCCAGATAGGTGGGCACGTCACAACAGGAAAGTCATTGGCATATAAGGGGTTCTTTTCTCATTAGTGGCAGAAGGTCAGGATTTGTGTTGTTTAATTTTCAAGGGGAAGGATGCACACATAGGAATTTCCAGCTTTCCTGCTGCAGATGGCCCAGCAGGTTCAACTGAGGCCACCAGTCATTTGTGCTGGCTGCCTGGGGTTGAGTGTTGGGAATCCTGGCCTATACTTCTCAGCATATCTTTAGTTCAAACTGGACCACTGAAGGATGCCACTGGGAGTCCGTCCATGTCTCTAAGTTTGCAGATATCTTTACCTGCAAGACAGCTGCTGAAACACTCGTAACAAATACTAGGTGATTGTCATCCTGAGAGCCACAGATTTGGTACAAAATGGAGTTCAAAATCTCCAAAGGAATTCCCAGATTAATGGACTTTAAGGCAATTTATGGCACGTCACTTTTTTTCTGCCTTCATTCCTTTGTCCTCTTTTGGGATTTTGTCATTCTCCTCTGTTGTTACAGATATCAATACATAACTGCTGACTGATTGACAATTCTAACATATCCAATGCACATTTCTTAACAGTTCTTTATTTTATCATATTCCTAGGAAAGGCAGTAAGCTACAGGATGCACCATCAGTTTCTGTTGCTAGGTGTTTAGTGACAATTGAGGAGTAATTTCTGTCTTATGTGGAAAGAGGCCTTTGTCCTGAGCAGAGACAAAGGCTGTGCAACATGGGCCTATGGAGGCCAAACTGGGCCGTTTATCTTTTGGCTTCAGAATGGGAGTGGCATGCCAAGTGTCAAAGAAATGAAACTCAGAGGTTGTCTTGTGTAAACTTTAAAAGGTTCAGCAGTCTGGCCACCATGACCAGAAAGTAGCTGATCTTACTAGTCTAGAAGTTGAATACCTGTTTATCTCCAGCTCTTTCTGAGGATGTCTTCCTGTGCCTAGTGGGCATTCTTAGTTCCTCTTTGTTTATTGACTAGGCCAAGCATATGCCCAGATGCCATACTGCCTGGTTCCAGTCCAGCTCTGTGGCTCACTAGCTGTGTGAACCTGGGCCGACTACTCGACTCCTCTGTGCCTGTTTTCACATTTCTAAGATGGAGGTGAAACAAAGGTGCCTACCTCATCAGGTTATGGTATGCAGGTACAGAGCCCTGCATGCCACAGACGGCAGCTGATGGTATCACTATAAACTTCAAACTTCCACTTTCCTTTCAACTACTTCCCTGTTCTTTCCCTAACACATTCCCTGCACATACCTCTTGGAAGCTTTGCCCTCTCTCTGTATCAGTTTTCATTATAAAAACTAAATGTCTGGTTTGAAGAAGAACTAATAGGCAGAGAAAAAATTATTTTATAAAAGCCTTACCTGAGCAAGAACTAGGCACAAGATCCAGCTATTATTCTGACAAAGAACAACTCCAGTTTAAAGGAAACATTTTGGATATTTGGGACTAGTCATCCTTGACTGGTGACTAATGTAAAAACAAAACAAAAATCACTTACCATTTCTCCAACATGATTTAGTGGAAAGACACTTGAACCTCGTTATCCTTCAGCACATACTTTATGAGCAAACACAGGAATCCTCCAAATGTGGCCAAAATCAACATGACTGCTGCAGAGTCAAGAGTTAATCATGCTGAACTTTTCAACCCAGATTAGTGGTTTGTTATATGTGGAGTTACGCCATGTGATTTTCTACAGTTTAGAAGAAAAAGAGATGTTGACTTGAAGTTAGATCTTGCCATTTGGTGCTTTTGAATATTTGCTATGGCTTTCTTGATTTTCAAAAATAATTATGTAGTTGACTTTGTGGAGAAAGAGATGATAGAAGAAAATTTCTGTTACTTCAGGAAGTCAGGTCAAAGGCAGGCCGCTCAAGGGAGCAGCTGAGCTGGCAGATCTGGTGGGCATCCTCTTTTCTTAAAATAGCGTAGGTCCCATGGGCTCACTTAACTTTCGCTCTGAAGGACATGGGTGTATGTATAATTTTTAAATATTGGCAAGCCTGTGCCCTGGCCGGGTGGCTCAGTTGGTTGGGGCCTCTTCCCGTACACCAAAAAGCTGTGGTTCGGTCCCTGGTCAGGGCATGAACAGGAGACAGTTGATCGATGTTTCTCTCTCACATTAATGTCTCTCTCTCTCTCTTCTTCTCTTTCTAAAATCAATAATAATAAAAATCCTCATGTGGGGATTAAAAAATAAATAAAATAAAATATTGGCCAGCCTTTGGGATACAGCCTAATCTTGTGGGTATTGACTGCCTTCTGAATAAGATGGATAAGACTTCAGGACCTGTCGCTGTAGGTAGATTCCATGTGTTTGAATATCAACTCTATGCAGTCACTCAGTGATATTCTTTACTTCTATTTAGTTACTCTGAAGAAATGCTGAGATCTCAAAGGGTAAAAAACATTTATTTTTGTGGTCAGAGGATTAGTTGAGAACAGGTAATGCAAATAAAATGTTATGATCCTCCAACATTAGGCTGTTCTTGTGGATACTAGCAAAAAGTGTTTTTAGCCTGGTTATAGATTTTTTTGTGGATGGGTTTATCTATCTATGTTTTAGACTTCAAAAATTCAAGAAATTAAAGAAAAGACAGGCTTGCCAATAGCTCCAGAGACAAGTGTAAGTACCATGCATGTATCAAATCAGTGATTTTAACAAACTTTAGGCCATATACCCAGCTCAAACTTTGAATTTTCCATGTCTGTGAGAGCAGGGTCATGAAGTCAAATAGGCCACCTGACCCATCAGTGCCCTTTGTAGACTTCCTATAACACTGCATAGACAGGGACTTTCTTTATTCCATCTCATGGAGAGTCCACTGAGGCTGAGAGAGGTTAGGGTCTTGCTGGGTTCCAGGGTTGGGAGGCACTTGAGTTAGAAGTAAAACGCAGGTGGGTGGCTCCTGACCCACAAGCTGCATGCTGCCTGCCCTGCACAGCCTCAGATGGGATGTCTGGTCAGGTGTGGATTGGACTAGTGGTCAGTCCTGAGACTCATAGCTGTCTGCCTTGCTTCTATCAGCGACTTGAGTAAAAGGCTCCCGCCTTTCTCCTGGGGCTCCTCAGATGGCAATGACTGTGCTGTGGAAATGACACTCGATTTGTTTCTAGAACACTCTTTCCAGCTTTCTAGTTAAATGGAAACACTGAATTAACGATCAGATTGGCATGGGTCTATCCATTAAACTATAAAAGTTTCTTATTTAAAAATTGGACCGTTCTTAAAGGACAGAAAACTTCTGAGATCTTTTGGTGGAAAGCAGCCAGGAGAATGAAACAGGAAACTAAGTTTTTTTACATGCCCAGGTTAACTCTAGATGGCTCTGTTACACTTTTAGAGGATTTCTGACCAAGGCCTAGGGAGCATAAGGCCAGACTGAGAAAACCGTCCTTCTTGCCCTCCACTGGGACACAGGCCTCCTCTGCTGGGCCCCTCTGGCCGTTCTCGGGGAAGAGCAACTCTGCCAGACACATTCCCACAGTCCAGGCCGCCGTCCTGACTGCTTTTATTTGTTACGGTGATTTTTCAGTGCTTAGTGAGTGAATCACCTTTTTTAGAGGTTTTGTGTAATTTGTCCACGGAGTTTGTAATGAACACTAAAAGTATTTATAGTTATTTAGACACCCTCCTATAAGAGAAAAATTTGAAGGAAATCGAGTAAAGCAGGATCCTCAGAATTGCAAACAAAGGTGACCAGACGGGTTATGTAAGGACCTCTCAGTCCATGAGAACCAAGGGTCACCTGCAAGGCATGCCCACCGAGGTACGCAGTACTCAGCAGTGACATTGTGCCCACTGAGGTGGGACTTTGGCCAGACTTGCCCCCTACAAGCCTTGGTTCCTGTGTCTGAAAACAGTGCTGCTTATCTCGGGGAAGTTGACTGTTAGCATAGATGGAACAGTGTTCCATAGAGGGAGGGCCTTAGTTTCTGCCATCATCTATTCCTCTGGACCATTAAGAGTTTGAAAGAGTGTGCCATTGAACACCTGATAACCTGACAATCTGAAAGCATAGGTCCTCTTTGCAAAGCTCTGAGCATGGCTGACACTGAGGATCCATTTATAAAGTAGAATCTTGTGGGTGTGAGGAGTGGTTGCTTTGGAAAACTAGCAGCTGAGTGTCTGCCCGCCCAGTTGGACCAGTGTGTGAGGGAGGAGTGGGTGCCAGCACCATGCCAGCTTCAAGGTGCAGCCACCCTGCCACCCAAAGCTGTCTTCAATGAGCTGAGAGGTCGAGGGTCCCTCTAGGACACTTTGACCTATGGCTCAGCTCTTAATGTCTCAAGAAGGGCACATTCAGGGCCAAGCCTCAAGCACTCCCATATTAGGAATGTTTCTGAAATGGAAAAATATAAAATCTGACAGGAAGCCTTTGGGTCCAATCTTACACTGTTTATCAACATTTTACTGCAACTTATGACATTTTTGTGAGTGCAAGATTAACCTTGGTATTTTTTCTGAGGTATATAAAAGATTCTTTTCTTCCTCTTCTTCCCCCTTTCTCTGGAAGATTTTAAAACCAGGACATTTCTAGATTTTTAAGTTTTTGGAAGTCTGTCAGTGAATCTGCACTTCTTAACCTTGGACCTCCGGCATCAAAGTGATATTTCTATTGCATTCACTTTTGGGGATCTCACAGTGTGCTCCATACGTTACAGTATTGACAAGACCAGATGAGGCCACCTCAGTCAGAACCAAAAATAAAATTCTCTGTGGAGCTGAGAACACTATAGAGGAAAAGGGCCACCGTGTCTACAAATAAACCTTCACGGTGCGATCTGCAGTTCGGTTCAGGCACATGAGTCTACTCGGTTCGCCTAGCCTCTTGGCCTTTCTGTGGTATTTCCAGTCTACCTGTCAGCTGCAGGGAATCATATACCTAAAATCTTGCCTCACAATGAGACGCCGAGGAAAATGTTGTGTTGGCCAGAAGCCTCTGCCTGCCCTAAAAAGACAAAGCTGGCAGTATTTACTCTTGCCATGAAGTCTTTTCTCAGCCCCTCCCTACATGTTGTAGACTTGCTTAAGAAGTGAGTCAGGGGGAGGCTGCGACATGTATTTATTAACTTAAGCCTTCTAAAAAGAGCACAAACTGAGAGCCTATGAAGGAGAATCACAGAGAAATCTGAGAGTGTCACTGACCAGATAATGATCTTGAAGGAGGTATATGACATCGGGTCTTCAGGGTGCTGTACTAGCTGGGGGTGCTGCAGCACTTCCCTTCAGCCACTGTTGCTTTGGGCTGGGACCCCTTCACCGAGCATGTGGTACTTGAGCTGGGCCTCACAGCAGAGGGGCTTTTGCCTGTTGGGAAAGAGGAGGGGGAAGGGCCTTCCAAGGCAAGGACCAGCCTGGGCAGGGGCATGGAGGGATGAAGGGGCACTACATCAAAGGTGAGGGCTGGGCAGACAGGTTAGGACCAGCTTGTAAAGATGCTGCCATGCCAGGAGGAGACAATGAGAAAAACATGCACCTGGTTCTGTTAGATCATTGAAGGCTGAATGTTGTAGAAAAAGTAGTTCATGGTTTTTTAGCATTGTTAATTTAAATTTGCTCATGTATAAAATAAGAATAAAACCTTATACATAGAGTATTGTATGGCTCAAAATATATAAAAAGAGATTAAGAAAAAGAATTTTAGATTTAAAAGAGCTGAGGAAGTTAAAAGCAGTATACAAAAGTGGAGTCATAGTTATTAGCATGGGAGATTTAAGGTGCAGGAAATTCTAATCCATGTTACTATTTTTGTGAGCACATGTAATTTCAGCCAGTGATGCTTTGAGGCAACTGTTTTTGTCAGTAGTTATGAACTGAATAAAAGATAATACTAATGTTAATTGAGCAATTACAGTAAACTAAGTTATATATGACTGGTGTATCTGCTTTCCTGTATAACTGTTATGTGTTAAAATGCTTTACATGTAATAATGCATTAACTCATTCAGTGTTTGTAGCCAGAATCGGGAGCCTTGAGTTCAGGCGGTAGGATGAAATACATCAGGTGTTTTAGACACCTGCCATAGCCTCCAGGGGGCACTCATGCTACAGCAGATGCGGAGTGAGTGACAGGGCTGCTCCCCTGCCTGCTTGCAGCAGCCACTCAGATGTTGTGGACCTGGGAAGTTGACCAGTGTCTGCAGCTGGAACAGAGGGGGATGAGCCCATTATATTCCTACTGAGGAAACACCACCAACCGTGATGCAAGCTTATTTAAAGATTATTTTAATTATTGCACATTGTGAAATTTAAGAGCATGGTCATAGTTCGATATTTATTTTCAGGGGAAATATTTTGTCAGAATGTTTTGAAAACTATCTAACATCCTTGAATGGACAATTCAGGGACTGTTTTGTGTAAATACAGAAAGATGTGTGTGTGTGTGTGTGTGTGTGTGTGTGTGTGTGTGTGCAGGGGCATTGTGCAGGGGCATCGTGCAGGTGCGTTGTAGTGGCCCCAGGAAAGGAATGCCTCAAAAGCCCAACACTGGTCAACTGGAAAAGCATCTTGGGAAGGGGGAGGGCAGGACAGGAAGCACTTCCAGGCATTTGCTTTCCGCCCGCCTGAAGCGCAAAGTCAGCTTCTCAAGCCGAAGCCAAGCAGAGATGGCTGTACCACTCTTGGGTTTAGTAAATCAGGTCATTTTGAGGAAGGCAGCAGTTCCCTGGGGGACTGGAGACCAAGAGAGCACAAGTGAGCACAGGAAGTGTGGCCTTCAGAAGTATGGAAGTCTTGCATGGATGCTTACAGTATAGTAAGGACTTGTCATTAGTACTCAGATTTAGGGGGACACTTCCTAGTACCAAATGTCTCTGTCAGCAAATCAGCCTTAAATAGTAGCTATTGTGTTTTCATGCCAGAAATGCTGACTGTAGGAAAGATGGATTTCTGCAGTGTTTTTGAATTATGCGAACAGTTTAAATTAGCTTTATTGTGACTGTTCAGTCACATTCACCACTCTGATGCTTTTTCCTCATCTGGGGACTCACCAACCAGGACAGAGACTGTGATGATAGCTGGTGGCTTTGCTCTCACGATGCCCTCTGGGGAGGTTTCGCCCTCAGTTTTTCTTAAGGTCAGCTTCATCAGGCACATGTCCTTAACCTCGTATTTTCTTTCTTTCACTTCTCACTAATGTCTTGTAGCCCCTGACTGTGCTGCTGACTCCCTGGGCAACACTAGACCACCTTCCAGAGAGTAGGTCTCTGATTGCCTTCTTCCCTCACCACCCCTCTGTGTGTCTCATCAAAGGCGGGCGGTGATTCCTGGAACCCGGAGAACGTTTTGCAGCTTTTCCACAATAGCAAGACTTTATGGGGTGACTGGTCTGCACAGAGGGAACCCAGCTAATGTCTGAAAAAGTGTTTTTCACCTGCTATGTAATAATCAAAACTTAATATTTAATTTTTAAAGCTGTGGTAAAATGCATATAATGCAAAATGTGCCATCTTAACCCTTTCAAAGTGTACATTTCTGCAATGTTAAGTACATTCACATTGTTGGGCAGCAGATCTCCAGAACTGTTCATCTTCCCAAACTACAACTATACCCATTAAACAATGACTCTTCCTTCCCTCTGCCCCTTGCCCCTGGCAGCCACCACTCTGCCTTCTGTCCTTACGAATCTGGCTGCTTTAGGGATCTCATGGAAGCGGAATCATGCAGTAGTTGTCTTTTTGTGTAGGGATGAAGGTGCACCCATGGTGTGGCATGTGTCAGAATTTCCTTTCTTTCCTGAGTAACGGTCCAGTGTAGGTTTGTGCATTTTGTTTATCTGTTCACCCATCGGGAGATAGTTGGGTGGCTCCCACTTTGGTTGTTGTGAATAACGCTACTGTGAACACGGCCTGTAGACTCCTGCTTTCATTCCTGTGGGCGTGTGTCCAGCAATGGGGTTGCTGGATCATATGGTAGTTCTATTTTTAATTCTTTGAGGAACTGCCATACTGTTTTCCATTCCAAAAATTTTTAAAGACATTTATTCCACAGTCAGCTTGACAACAGTGACAGCTTGATCAAAACTCCAGCTCTTCTTAAATTAAGCTGTTCCTGTTTGTACTGGACAAGGCTGTACAGGGTTTGTTCTACTTCATTCAGAGTCTAAACCAAGGCAATGCTAAATTGCATTCATTTGGCTATGAACATGATATTGTTTCCGACTTTTTTCAGTAGATATACGCAGCTCTCGCTAAGGGTTGTTTTGAAAGCAAAGAGCAACACAGAGTCTACTGGGACTTTACCTGGTATGCTCACTGGAAATATCTTTTGAATCAGAAGGACTGGTGCTTGAACCCTGGCTCAGTGACATGCCAACTGCATGGCTGTGAGCAAGTAACTGAACTTCTCTGAGCATCAGTAATAATGTTTACCTTGCAGAGTGGTGCAGCCTTGACCTCACAACATGGTCATGATCATCCCAGATACCCCACGATCATCCCTGGTATCCCAGAAAGAGAAAAGTAATGATTTCTTTTGGAAAGAGGGAAGTATGGACTTCACAGTTTGTAATGAGACTGCATATAGTCATTAACACAAATTAATGTAGTGTCTACCTTATTTCGTTTGTCAGAATAACCAATAAAGTGCAGGTGATTTTTTTCCTCAAACTTTGTGAAAATTCTTAAGGCTAGAAATTCAAGAGACAGGACAGTCTTCTGCCCCCAGCTCACACACCCAACTTGGATTCACAAAGGACAGAGAGGAACAGGTATTTCAGTGTGCTCTCTGTCGTCCTCCGAGACATAGTGTCCAGCTCGGGGCATCCCCGATACCAGGGCTGCTGAGGCTCAGGGCAGGATCAGCCACACAGAAACCAGTCCATGAAGTCCTGCACTGAGGAGATTCTGTCCTTGTCTCATTTTTATTCCTTAATGTCTTGCATCAGCCAGGGTCTAGTCCCAGGAGTTATGAAAAGCAAGCCTCGGACAGGACTGGCATGAGAGGGAGCTGCACAGGGCACATCCCTTCTGTCAGCCAATTGCACTCATAGAGTTGAATGGGCCCAACACCCCCTCTGCCAAACAACCCTCTCTTGCCCCTCATCCATGCACATGCCTTTTTCTGTCTGGAATTCCCTCTCCAGCCCTCTGCCCAGCTCACTGCCCTCTGAGGAGCTTCCACACTCAGCTGGTGGTACGCCATGTGAAGTCTCCTGACCAACTTGCCACCAGGAGAAACCAGGGCCCTATGCTGGGTCTCCTTTCCTGAATTTCCCTCCACCCAGGGCTTCCCTCTCCTGCTGGTCATCACAGCGGTCCTGCTGCTGTGGCTGGTTTTGCCGAGCTCCCTCGTGGTCCAAGAACTCCTGCAGGTCCAAAGGACTGTTGAGTAAGAAGCGTTGATGACTTTCATGTTTTCTGTTTCTTCCTTATAGATGATACCTGATGGAAATCCCCCTCACATACACACCCACCCCCGTGTAAGTGGTTGCTCCAAATACAGTGAGAGAAAAGCATTTCAGCATTAGGTGAAGACCAAGGTCCAGGAATGCCCAGAGGCCTCAGCCCCTCTGTACTCCCTGTTTATGTTGCAAGTTTGTGTCATGCCCCACTACAGTGCTCAGGCAGGGCAGCTCTGAGCCCTTCTGCCCTCTGACAGTCTCATGTGTCTGGGTCTGCAGGACTTGTCCTATAAGGACCGACACTGGCATGAGGCCTGTTTCCACTGCTCGCGGTGCAAGAGCTCACTGGTGGACAAGCCCTTTGCTGCCAAGGAGGACCAGCTGCTCTGCACGGACTGCTACTCCCACGAGTATTCTTCCAAGTGCCAGGAGTGCAAGAAGACCATCATGCCAGGTCAGGAACAGTCCCTTCTTCCTGGGATACCGCAAAGCATGCTCCTTTTCCTTCCCCTCTATCACTGAATCTGGACGCATGTGATTATTTAAGTAAATGCTTTGCGTCCTCCTGGTGCCAGGCCCAGGGTGAGCAGCCATGTGTTCGTGGAGTAATGAGTAGAGAAGCACCCCCGGCCCTCTACCATGTGGAGTCTGCATTCTGGTCTGATGTACACTCCCTTCTAGATCAACCCAGACTTGACTGCAGCGGGGTCGGGTGCCAAGGACAGTAATAAGGTGATTTGTCTGTTAAAGGGGGAGGATGGGACTGTGTCTCTCCTTGCATAGGAGGGAAATAGTTTTGTTTTGTTTTTTTGCAGGAGAGAGGAATGTTTCATTTTTAAAAATAGAGTGAACAAAATATACATGAAATTTTAAAAATAAATTCTGGTTAGGCACATAGAAATGAGGGTGAGGAGTGTGACCCCTATGAGAGGGGCCGAAGATTTGGACCCTGGAAAACTGAGAGAAAGATGTAGGCATTGTTGAGGCTGGCTCATCAGCCACATATAATCAGTGATGTGCTCTGCACAACTAGCCAGTTGTGGCTGGGAGGTAGACTTGCCAGATTTAGCAAATAAGAACATAGCTAATTTTTTAGTATCTGTCCCATTTGGGACCTGTAATCTGGCATCCCTCCCAGAGAGCTACATAAAGCTAGGAGAGAACTCTGTCCCTTGAATATCTTCATTACATGTGACCTCCGGAGAGCAGAAGAGGATGGAGCAGTAACTAGACCCCCGGAACGCAGTCAGTGGGCAGCAGACTGGTTGGGGTGCAGATGGTCTGCGTGAGGGAACAGAGGACTTGAGGGAATGCAACTTGGTACTGGGGCCCAACAGCCCTGAGGTTCCCATCAGGAGGGCACTGACGGAGCTACTATTGAATCCGGCTCAGA